>JAVSBV010145178.1:0-15855 GCA_033117975.1 Parotocinclus spilosoma | reverse complement strand
GAAAGGTCCCAATTCACGCCACGCTGGGATTGAACTGGCGACCTTCGTGTTGTGAGGCAGAGGTGCTAACCACTCAGCCACCGTGCTGCCCACATAAAAAGCAGACGTGGAATTTTTTTGCAAATTTATTAAAAAAGAAAAACTGAAATATTACATGGTCATAAGTATTTAGACCCTTTGCTCAGTATTTAGTAGAAGCAGCCTTTTGAGCTAGTACAGTCATGAATCTTCTTGGGAATGATGCAACAAGTTTTTCACACCTTGATTTGGGGACAAGGCCCGCTCGCGATTTACTTGCGTTCTCGTTGTCGCGTCCCGTTTATTTAGTTTAAATTAGACAAGATTAAATGAAAAGAACAGAAAAAGACATAAAGAGTAAGATTTAAGTCAGAGAAGAGTAAGAGGGAGGAATGTTTATAAGTAGATGTTTATATTTAAAAGAAGGTTTAAAATAAAAAAGAAAGAAACTTAATTTAAAGAGGACAGACCATGCAAATTAATTAGTTAATTAATTAGCATTTGGAAAGTAGTTGTTGTTGTTGGAGATGCCATTTTGGCCAATGCAGACATACATCTGTGCTTATAATCTGTAATCTGAAAAACAAAGTCTGTAATCAATCATTTTTAGTAATGGCACTTCAAATCTGGTACCGTTTAAGCAGTCCAGTGCAAACCCTATGTAAATGCAGTCCCGGGTTATTTCCTTTGTCTTTTTAAACACATATGCAAGCTGCTTGGTCATTTTTCCTGCCATTTCTTTTATTCCACCCCATGACTGCATCACTAGATTCCTGAAAAATGGTGCACTGCAATGTGCACAAGGACAAAAGGAAAAAGTAAATGAGAAAACATTCTACAGAAATGAGACATGTAAAACCACAACCTAAGTTAATTTATATGAAGAACCTAATGTGAGGTTAGTGCGAGACAGTTCTTGCCTGACACTCGGAGGTCACTCAGTAAGGTGAATAATATGCAAACCTACTCCCACTGCTCTGACATGATGCATTAAACTGCAGCACAGTCAGATGGCTAAAGCTCTGCTATTGACCTATGTTCAGTGTGACCATGGGACTGTAAGCATGCTGTCTTAGTGATAAATGCCAACTGCAAGGGTAGCATAAGCACATAGACTGGATTGAAATGTCAGTGCTGAGCAATGGCTCCCATGCTACTGTTCCTTTGTATGTTTTGCTGTTTGATTTTCTTTCACGATAGCAAAATGGGAAATTGACTTTTGTTATAGAACATAAGGTTTCATGTAGAAACTGTAAAATTGCAAATCCTGTTCTCCATTCTTCACACTGAGGATGCCACTTGAAATACAATGTACAATGGAAATGTTCAGCGCTATTTACTTAGCTATTGGGCTGCTATGCTTAATTTCTAATGTCCTTCTTCTGACTAAGTGGGTCAAATTTATTTCTATTTAAATAAAATAATATTTCAGGAATATTTCATGTGAAGTTTTACTTAACCAAGAAAACAGAAATGTGAGTGATCTAGGTTATGGTATGGGAAAAACAGCATAATCTAGAGATAAACCGATTCTTTGCTTTGGCAGATTCGGATTTCTGATGTTTTAAGTATACGGAAGGCCAATTCTGATTTTGGTTGATTCCGATTTTCATTTCGTCTAAGAATTATACATGAAAGCATGCATAATTAATTCTCTGAATTCTGTAAAATACAATCGTATAATACATCCCAGGCATAAATGGTACAACACAATTCAAGAATAAACTGTGAGCTTTTATCAACTAACACAACAGATCACAGATACACAAGAGCACTTGGGTAGGCTTGTGTTGGCAAATGTGACCAGCACAGGACCGTTTATATAAGATCAAGTCACCGGCCAGTCAACTGGTGCATAGCTAGCCTAAACTATTGCACAGAGATCAGCTATAACATTAAAACCACCTGCCTAAATGTTTAAATCCTCCTTGTGTCTCCAAGTGCTCATCACAGCATGGACACCACAAGAAGTGAAGTCTTAAATGAAGTTGCTATGAATTGGTGTAGTTGTTCTACAACAGCATATAGTTAGGGAGCATGTGTCGAAAATAACATCCACGTGAATGCCAGTACGACCAGAACAGCATTTCCCAGAGCACCACTGTTAATGTAATTTTATGACTGCTCATTGTATACACTGTTCCTGAATTCATTGGCTGCAGATGTACACCAGTACATTGACTGTAAATGCACCAACTGATGTAAAACGCCAAACATGGGGTTCAAACCCAGCATTTCAGGAACTAATCTAATGCTGAGCTAAATGAAATACAGAGGGAAAAGTATAAATGCATTTTTCAGGTTTTATCCTCACATTTGATTGACAGGATTATTGCATGTAATGATCCCACAACCAGGATCTCCTCTTTCAGGATTAGTTCGTACCTGCATGTGACATGCTGACCAGAAGGCACTGCCAGGAATCAAACATGACTCTGCAGAAAAAAAATGCTGCACCAACTGAGAACCAAACACACTATTTATACTTTCTAAATGTATCATCAGCAATGAACATGAACACTAGCCAATATAAAGGAGGTCTTTATTTGTTAGGAAGTTACTCGGGGTGACCTCACAGACTTTTGCACACTTTGTTCTTTGTGATCTTTGTTGGCCAGTCACTCCTGTTGTCCTCAGAAAACAAATTTGTTCATGCCATGAAACATGCCACTTGATCAAATGTGTTGTTAAGATAATAATCCTACAAGTTTGCACACTTTTTCCCACTCGCTGTTATGTAATATTGGATAATTTTCCTCTATAAATAACTGACCTAGTATAATATTTTTTTATCTCATATGTTTAATTTCCAATCTACTTTGACTTGGTTGAAAATCTGATGATGTTTTGGTAATAATTCTGTAGATATACAGAAATTTCAAAAGGGTTCACAAACTTTCAAGTACAACTACATGTAAAAATATATTATTATTTTCCACCATAGCCCATTCTATTTGGATGGCAATTGTTTTTATCCAAATAATAAAACCAACCAACTAAATAACTATTACTTCTTGGTTATTTATTATTAAAGCTCATTAATAATCTTTCTTATCTGCTTAATCCTGAACAGTGCTGTGGAAGAGGACATACACACTCACAAACTCATATACACACTCACTTTCACACATACGTTTGCCAGGGGAGAACAGCCTTATCCTAGTGAGTGCCTTTGTACAACTCATGGCCACAAACGACTTCTTTTCACTATCCTCTATCTTTACTCTTGTCTCAATCAGTCGGCAATTGACAGGTAAGGATCCCAGCCTCTCCTCCCTCAGACATGGCCAAATCTGTCTACATAGTGTCCGGCTATACCAGAAGCACAATTGGCAGGCTATCCATTGTAAAACCTAAGCATCCCTTCAAATAAATAAGGCAACTCAAGATTGCCATAGAATTAATGAAATATGGCATTTAATTGTTATAGCTAATTATCTATATCCATGTCAGTTAAGCTCAAAAGGCCTTACAAAAAATATGTTTTTTTCAGAAGAATTTGACATTACAAATTGACTTTTAGATATGTTTAAAGTGTATATGAAAATTTGTTTTGATACATTTTGTTTAAGGTTCCTGGTAAGGTTAAGTGAAATAAAATCCACAATAAATTGTCATTTAAACAGTAAGTCAAACTTTTGCAGGCATACAACTGTGCTTGAAACATCGTAAGTCTGTAATCAATCATCTTTAGTAATGGCACTGCAAATCCCTATCTGGTCCTGTTTAAGCAGTCCAGTGCAAACCCTATGCCATTGCAGTCCTGGGTTCAGTTTGAGATAGATTTCTTTTGTGTATTTCTTTCGTCTTTCTAGACACTTGTGCAAGATGCTTATCTGTGCTGCGATTAATTCAGGTTTGAAAAGGTTCTTGTTTGCATATCAGCCAATAACATGTTGGTAGGAGAAACAAAACAGCAGTGCCCTTCAAGCACAGCCCTTCTTCAATAGAAGCCTTTGAAAATGACCTGAGCAATTTTTTACCTTGTGCAACATAAAAACTGCTAAAGGCTACAGAAGATCAAAAAGAGCATTTTCCCATCTGTTTTGTGCTGGGTCCCAATAGGTTGGGGAGAAACACACGAACAAAAAAATATGGAAGGTGGAAAAGAAGGCTAAATATTCTGACAGGCATGTTAAGAGTGTTTTAGGGTTTAGACAATCTTTCTCCACTCCTCCCTAACTCGTCCTCTAATCCCCTTCATTTGCTATTCTGCTGAATAAATGGCCTTTATAACCTGACCAGACGTTCATGAATATTCCATAAATATCAAAGCTGATACTGTTTGTCAAGCAGAGGTTTCTTACACAAACCATTACTGACATCAATTTTGTATAGGATGTATAAGCGAGGCCAAGCAAACAGACTTGAGATATGTCTCGGCATGGCTGGGAGATGCAGACAAACGCTGCTTTCGATTGTAGGACATCAGGAGAAGGTACTTTCCCTTTTTTATTTAACATTATACTGTATATTAGGAGTGGGCGATATATTTTAGGGTACTTTTACGATAATAATATATTTGGCAATATATTTCAAAAACATACAATTGCAACAAAATATATTTTAGACTTTAAAATACCTCACCTCTTGGCATTTTTTACTTTCCTCGTACTCAGCACTTCTGCTTGAGGTGGTAAAACAGATTAGATTTGATTTTATGTACCAAAACCACCTCCATACAACCAAAGTAACTTCCATTTTTGGGACAAAATCCTCCATTGCAGAACCACTTTCCGCCATATCTGTTGCTCTGCCTAGGAGTCACGTACTAGACGTTCATCATACTCTGTGTAAATGCATTACATTATTACGTAAAGACGTCAGAATATCACGATATGGATGGTTTATATAATTAAAAAAATTATATCGGTATTATCGTGAACGATACGATATAGCACAGCCTTACTGTATATATAACATAACAGCATATCAGCAGCTTATCTGTTGCTGCACAGTTTGTGCTAGTCATCCTCTAACAACCTACAGGATGCTGGTAACTGAGGTGTTTTAAATCTCCATCAGTACTGTTGTGTCTGATCCACTCATACCAGCACAACACACTATAACATCATGTGATGGTCCGCTGAGGGTCCTAACCATAAGAGAAAAGAGTACAGAGGACTAACAAAGTGCAGTTACCACTAGATGTTAGATAATAAATAAGCATAATATAGACTTAACTTTTCACAGTACTGTATATATGACGATATATAATGTATATGTTATACTCCCTCATTCCTTGCAAGATTGTTGTCCTTATCCCACGTGCATTTGTTTTTTGCTTGGGTACCTGCTGCAGTTTTGTTCTGCTAGTTTGGTGTCTGCTCATATAACTAATAGTTTTCCGCATTGACCTTTGTGCACGACAAGCTATTTTTAAATTTGCACTGGTTTTGCATCTGAGTCCTCATTTCTGTCCAGCCTGACCGTAACAGCACTGGATACCAGTTCCAAATAGGTTCAGTAGAAAATGTTAACGGATATAAATAAGAATGTTTCAATGTAGAGATGTTGCAACTCCGATGTGATTACAAGCATCAAAGGGTCAATATATGTTATATATAGCAATATAGCCTAAAATATCACAATATTCTTTAAAGGCCATATCAAAGTGGTGTGTTGATGGGGCAGAAGGTGTGGGAGCATAACAAAATATGGGATGGAATCTGAAACACTGGAAAAATGGCATGACAGGTAAGAAAAAGTTAAATAGTTATAATTAATTCTAATTATGTACTTAGAATAAAAAATAAGAAAGATTGTTACTATCTATCTATCAGTCAGCAGAATTGTGTTTAGTTTGACATTAGAAAAGTGATTTTCACTCTTCAGATTAGGTACTATAGCTATGTAATAGCTTTTTATTATGTCTTTCACATTTGCAAAAAACATATTTCAGATTGTGTGTTCAAATGTGTTTTAATTGTGGTTCAGTCAATGGTTTTTATGTCACTGCAACAATGTAGGTTTGTGCGATTTAAATGGTCGTTTGATTATTTTCCGTTCGCCTTACCGTCTGCCTTATATACATCTATGTAATGTCTGATAGACAGAAAAGTAGTATGAGCGAACTCTTGTGACACCTGCTGACAGGTATGTAACATTTTGTTTTTGGTAAGTGTGTTACATTTTATAAAAGATGCACAGTACATTACTGTATTTGATTGTCATATCGTGTTTTAATTCAGAGTAATGTTTAGAACATGTGTGCAACAAATAAACTACAGTACTGTACTAAATGTTTTCATATTGCATTTTAATTTAGAGTATTGTTCAAAGAAAACATGTACAACATATAAACTACTATTTGACTATGGTAATGGTTTCAGTTTCACAGAACACAATGTGGACGTTAAACAGCACAAACCAGGACACTCATTTCTAATTATGAGGTGTTGGTGTCACCAGTGATTAAGGCTCTGGACTACGTATTAAAAGGTTTTAAGCTTAAGTTCTGACTCCTATGAGCAAAGCTCTTAAACACTAATGATCAAATGATAATAAAAATAATACTGTGTTTTAATGTAAAGCCCACAATTTGGCTTATCTTAGCTAGCCAAGTGCTTTTTTTCATGAAATGAGATGCAGAAATGACAGAAGTGAATCAGAATGCATTAATATAGCAGAGCCTCTAATGAAGCACTGCTACGAGCCAGTCCATGGCATACATTATTAAAGCTCACCAGGATAAGTTATTCATAAACATATTTTGAGATCATGAACAATGTGTCTCCATCTGCTGTGTTCAAGTTTAAAAATACAGCTATTTCATATGGTTTAATGTCACTTCTATCTGCCTAAGATGAGTAAATCACACGACAACACAGAAACATGATCTAAATCGGTCCATGGTTTGGGATTTGCTTCTCTAACTTTTCTCTGACAAGCTCGCTACTAAACTGTGCCATCTGGATATCTAACGAAGCAAGAACAGACGTCACATCAAGCTTTTGCAGTGCTGTGGCCACAAAATAAAAGATAATAGCTTTACACAGTAAAAAATGTTCAGTGAACAGAGCCAAGTGATAGCTTGGTTAAACCGGTAGCTGCAGGTTAAAAATCACGATTCATCTCTTAATATCACACTCTCAAATTAGCTCCTGCAGACAGTTTCCCACAAGCAGCATGACAATTCTGCAAATTCAATGAGCGGTAATCATGTAAACCCTCTAAAATGAGACATAATGGTAACCAAAGGGGTTACTAAGACCTAGACTACCCACCATTTCTTTTTGCAAATCTTTCTCTCACAAGCACCAATCATTAAATGGCAGAAGGGCTCTAAATCATGCAAACAACAGAATAGAATTTAGAATGCCAAACATCACAAAAATTAGAAGAAACTGCTTCTATAGACTAAAGTGGCCCTTACACTGGTGCAATAGCAGCATCCGGCAGCTACATCATGTTTCCAAGTTGAGTGTTTTACAGTGCAAAGAATCTTGATCAGGAATGGTCTTTTTAAAAGGGTAGCAGTAAAGAAACCATGTTTTAAAAGGGCTGAAAAAAAAACTCAAATACATTATTGTAACGCTTACAAAGAATATTATGGATTTTTTGTGTGAAATCATCAACAATATCTAAGCCTAAGACTTTACAGTACTGTATGTAAGACGCAAATTAATGTTATTTTAACTTTTAACATAAACCTACTAAAACCTATATAAACATAAACCTGTATAACATAAACATAAACCTGTATAACATAAAGCTGTTAAAATTTCTTCACAAATAAAGAAATATATGGCTTTCAGTAGGAGTATACACAGTCTGACTGGCATTGTACTTAAACTTTTGTCATTTATGCAAAATCATAGGTTACTTATCAAAGATCATTAAAAATAATCACAATTAGTTATAATGAGATAATTCTAAACCTCGCCCTCAACACATTATTTATGTAAAGCTGTTTCGTCTGTGAGGTATTTGACCACATTATTATATATGGTTTAACTGAAAACAGTTGTGTCGCCACTGTATAAAAGTGATTTAACCCTCACAAAAAGACTGCTGAGTATAGTGAGCACAGAATAAACTGTTCTTCTGTAAGCAAATATTTTTGCTAGCAAGTCTACAAAACCATTGGGACCAGATCCCTTGTGACAAAAGTAAGCCAATTCCCCACATAAACAGCCCAAAAAGCAGCCGCACTGCCAAAATGTGTAATTTCCCTGAATCGTTTCTACACTGCAAAATCCTAAATTGGTCTCCTATTGCATATACACAAGTATATGTATGTGAATGTATAGACCAATTTAGTGACACAGTTTCAGGCATGCAGTAGCATCCAGGGCTAATTTGAGAATGAGATCAGGGAGGGTATGTGTCAGGGGAAACCGCATGGGTTCTAGTCCATATAGATGTAATAAATCTAACAATTGAAAAATCACAAATAACGTTGGCCACTGCTAAATGATCACATTTTAGCAAATCATCTCCAAGTTTTTCTCTAGCAGGCTTTCAAATATTTGCACATTTATCAGCTCGCAGGGGAATAACATTTTTCATCACCCTAGCTGCACCTAAATTCAACTACACATCTCTTTAAATCTAGCCCTATGCTCACATGCAGAAGCTGACATGGTACCCACACATTAATTTCAGGATGTTGCACAAGCTCTCTCAAGCTTGGCAGCCACATTGAAAATGTCAAGTCTAAACTGCTAAACAAGTGAAGGACACAAAATACAGTCACAAACCTTGACAGCTGCTAAAACAAAACATTATTGCAGTTATGGTTTGCACCTGAGTTTCCTAAGATGTTGGCACACATTTTACACAAGACTAACACACTAGCAATAACGGTAACAGCTTCCTACAGCCACAAGTCTCAAATCTTGACTGACTGCTAGTTTGAACGCAGGGTTAGAAGACTGCAATGTTATTTATTATTATTTACCTGGCTTTCAGACCATGCGCTTCCACCAGAAGTCAGTCATGGTTTGCGTCCTGTGGTTATAGCAAGCTGATGCTGTTATTGCTTGTGTGTTACTCTACTATAACATGTGTGTTAAAAATTTCATATCAAACAATAATATCACACACAGAGCACACAGGGATCCGGGGCTTACTATAGTAAGTTCACTTAATTCACATATCCCGTTTTCCCCAAAATTTGACCATTTAGCAATCATAAACAAGTTAAGAAGGTGTCATTGGAATTGTTCTGCCATATATTGTAGACTGGATCTGAAGGATGCTTCAATAAATATCACATGATTCATTTTAAAACTAATGAATGCGCCCGTTGTGTTGGGGAAAGGTTTGACTAAACCATTTGTAAATCTAGACAGTCTTTTTCAGGCTTTTGAGTACTTTATCATACCAAAAATGACTATACAGTGGGCACCTTTACTGTTAACAGTCAGGTTTAACATTAGATGGTGATTAAGATGTTGTACTACTCCAAGATGCACCATATTTCTTCATTGCATTGCTTTGGTGTAGGTACAAAAAACCTTTGAAATTAAATTTGCCTACAAATGTAAGCATGCCAGTAATTGTTAAAGTCATATTATCTTCAAATGACACATCTTCCTTTCTGCCCAGGACAATCTATCAGAAAATGTGGGTGATATGATACAACCATATGTGAACTATAGATTCCAACATCCAACTTTAGTGAACGGTAAAACTTGCCGTTTATCCTCCATTGGACCTTTAATTGTGAATCCAACCAGACAACTTCATAATTATAAAATGTCATTTGAATTAGATGAAATGCTCAGTAATTAAGTTTGATAATTGGATGACTGAGCAATATTATTGGACCAACATGGAGAGCAATAAAGTTTAAAAGTCCTTCAGAACATAGTGTTTTTGATGCAGTAAATGTAAACAAACTACACCTCTTTCAAATTGCACAAAATGGACGCCGACACACCCAAGTCATCAGTAAGCCTGAGCTGGAAGGCGAATTTCACAAAGTTATCTATCATTGAGGCAGTGTGTTGAATTTTTGTGAAATTTTGGAGGCAAAATGGTTCATGTTCACCTGTCACATTTGACAGCTGCAATGGCAGGGACTGCATGTCATTTTGCCAACTTTTAAAAATGCTACCATTAATGTGGATAAGTGCAGTGATATATGATTTCCTGTCAGCTGACTGACAGAGAGGAAATGAAGCCCCTTGCTTTTCCCACACTTTTCCTCCAACAGTTGTTCACCACAGACAGCATAACAATATAACATAACACAACAGGCCAACCACATGAGAACAAAAGAATGCTAACATCTCAAGTACATACTACACAACTCTACAGTGCTTTAGTGAACAATACAGCACAAAAATAATGACTGTCAGATCTGGAGCTCTGAGAGGTTTTATACCAAAAACTTAAACCTATAAAAACTACGTTTGAATAATATTATCCAGACAAAACTCTTAGAATGTTAACTACTTAGGTTATTATGCATTGGATTCACATTTCACCTTGGTATTGTTGATCTAGTTCATCCCGTGCTGTAGCATAATCTGGTCCTATTGAACTGCTCAGGCACAAACAAACCGCGGTGCTTTTAAGTGGATGGATGCGACGCGCTTTGTCCGAACAAACTCAAAACAGCAATCCTTCATCAGATCATTGAGATGAAAAAGTCCGGTTTTATCAATTCTGCTTTATTTTCAAAATGCGATGATCGGCATGATCGTATGGTAGCGCGATCAGTTAAACATGGCTGTGAGCGTCGCGCTGTCTGCCACTGTACAGCTCCTGCGCGCACATGAGCATGATGATGGTGGTGGTGGTGGTGATGATGATGATGATGATGATGATAATACAAGCCTGATCAAACCATTTTAATCGAGGCACAATCAAAACGCATCACAAGAGTCTTAAATACTCACAATCTGCCAACGATCTGTCTTCGGACGACATGTGTTTAGGGGGGGTAAGGCTTCCAATGAAGCTCTTGGTTTTGGTGCCTGCTGTTGCCGCTGACGATGCTGCTGTGTGTGGAGAACTGAGCTGCTTCTCTCTGCTGCCCACATATAAAGCGAGATGAGAGAGAGTCCTGCTTGAAGACTGTAGGAGATCCGCCTCAATGTTTAGGAGGAAAAAAACGCATAAACGTAGTGCCAGGATTCTCGAATAAATCTGAAGCTGATTATTGAGGTAGTCTTTAACAGCATGATGGGGTTTAAATCAAGATCCGTGATTCGCAGAGTGCAAAGCCTTAGTGGGAGAGACGTGGACAATAGGTACAACAAATGGACACTAGATGGAGGAATAATATTGCATAAACTTATGTAACACATGGGCAGGGAATGAAAGTAGTGTAGCAATTTAAGGCATAATGTGTTAAAGGTGCAATAAGCAGTTTTTAAGTCTTGTGTTTTTAATATTGGTGAGCGTGTAATGTCATTTTGGAAGATGGCTAAAAGTAAATGTGAGAAGCAAACAAAACAATAAGGCCTATCAATTCACGCTTTAGTATGTTGTACATAAAATATGCAAATATGAAAATCCACGAAATGGTGGGGAAGTTAGACAAAATCTTGATGGGAAACGTGATGCAAATCAAGTACTGCATATTTAATTACTTATTTTATTTATTGTTACAACATGTTGATTCCTGAAATATTTAAGGTCTAATATGTCTAATACTAGCCCTCCAGCACCGTGTCCTGGATTTGAGTACTTGTAGTGCCTTCCAGCTCGCCCTGACAGCCATAAGAGGGATATTTATTAAAACTGAGATTTACATGCACCATGTATAAACTAAAGTCAAAGCTCAGCTGTAGCTGGCATTTTAAGTATTTATTATTAGATGTGTTTCATTTCAATAATGGGACATTTTATTTGACATTTTATCTGATCAGTATTTTACTAAATAAATGCTATATCATAGCTTAGTTTAGCATAAAGATGTAAACATTGCAGTGAAAAGATTAGAAATATGAATGATAGTGGGTTACACAATAAATGTTAAAAAGTTTTAACAAAAGTGCAAAATATACAATCATTAGAAACAGTGAATAATACCGACCACATTGTGGCGCACTTCTGCAGAATAAAACACAACACTATAAAGACAAAAGTTGTATTCATTCATTCATTCATTCATTCATTTATTGTCTTATCCGCTTATTTTAGTCGAGAGACGATGCCTAACTGGCGGCACAGGGCGCAAGGCAGGAACAACCCTAGACAGGACTTTAATCGATTGTAGGGCACATACACTAACACACTCATACATACACTCACACATTACGAGGCACTTTGGAAACACCAATTAACCTAACATGCATGCATTTGAAATGTGGGAGGAAACCAGAGTACCCCACTAAAGTACAGGGAGAACTTGGAGACTCCACACAGAGACGGGATCAAATCTGGAACCTCGGAGCTGTGAGGCGAAGTTTGTGAAACCCCAAAAATGACATCCAAAACATGGGTATTAGTATGGAGTTTGCCCCCATGTTTGCTGCTACAACAGCCTTTGTTCCACTGCTTTTTGTGCAATTGCTTTAGATTTTGGAAGGTCGGCTTCTGACAAAAAGTTCTGCCTCACTTTTCAGTGCATTTTCAAGGTGTCTGGTAGAGTTTAGGCCAATGTTCAATTGGGACAAGCAGAACATAAAGTTGGAAGAAGCAGTACATACAGCCAAAAGCTGTACGGAGGCAATCCCTGGATATAAAAGACTACAATTCATACATTTTTGTCTGAGCAATTGTGGTTTAAGGATCTTGCTCAAGGACCCAACAATGTTATGCTAATAAGCGTAATTGTTATGCTGTGTTTAACTATATATTTCACACTTTATCATTCATTTATTGATATAGAATATTACATACATTACCTATATGTGACTTGGAAGAGTAACTGAAACTCTAGAATTAAGAGTTTATTCAAAGGTGAAATTAGAGTAAGGTGTTTTCAGTCAATCTCAGGACAACCGTGTGTGAATTGGTACCTTGATATATTTAAATAACAGGGTACATTCAAAGTCAGATTTTTTCAACACATGATTGTAGATGTGCAGATTTTTAAGGACCTAAAAAATAGCTTTTGAAACTCAACAGGCTAGAAAAGGTTACAAAACCATCTCTAAAGAGTTTGGAATCCAATAATCCACAATCAGGCAGCTTCATTGCAAAAAAGGGACTGTGCTGCACAGGGAGAACATTGCTATTATCTGTAGTTTGCTGAAAATCATGTGGACAATCCAGAAGGCTATAGGAAAATATAATATTTAATGAATGAATACATTTCCAAATCATATTTTTGTCTAATTTGTTTAAATTGTCACTCTTTATGTATGTTTAAGACTTAAATGAAAATCTACTTTAGGTCATATTTATGCAAAAATATAAAAATTTCTAAATATCTATGTCTCCTCAACATTGCGCATCTTAACTACTTTATATAGTCAACTGCACATTTTTATAAAGCATAGAAAATACCCCAACAGCATCTTATAGTTATCGTAGATATTGGTTTTATCTGATCACATCCAAACCCGGGTATTTTACTAAATAAATGTAGATTAAATCAGATTTTTAAGTTTTATTTTCACATTGCTGATGAGGGCCATGTGTGTAAATACAGCTGAAAAAGTTATGTTTAATTTATTTTAATTTATTTTAAATTTAAGGCTGCAATGTGAATTTTGTCAGGGTTTGATGGCTTTCTATATGTATTGCATGCTACAAATGTTATGCATAGAGATTAAAATGATTACTTCAGCCACAGGTTTGATAAGAATGATAATTGATAGATAATTATAGTATAATTACTAATCTTCTAAAGTGTGCTTTAGAAAAGAGGCTTTGTTTTTCTTGCTTTATCAGAGGCAATTATCAGGAGGTTTAGAATGCTATGTTCTTTTTGACCCAGTGTGGTAAGATCAAGTTCAAAAGTAGTTCTCAAATGACACCACAACTCTGATTGATAGAAGTTTTCCGTGCCCTCAAAATAACTCAACACACAGAAAGGCCACCAACAGTTTGCTGAAGACAAGCAGACTAAGTATATGGATTAATGGAACCATGCCCTGTGGTCTGATGAGACCAAGATAAACTTATTTGTCATTATTATTGTACTCTCTTATTTAGAAATAAACATTTTGTTCCTTTTTTATTGCTGTTTTGATTCTTTCATCTACACTCACTGTTTTAGTTAGATTATGTTCTGGTCTGTTAAAGAGTCCATGTATGTATATTGGTGACACATGATATTCTAGTTTGGTGAGTATAGTGTTTATCAGCTTAATCAGAAACCTCACCAGACCAATTAGATGTTCCTTTGCAGTACTAAAATTACAATGATACGAACTGAACTGAACTACTGAACACACCATACAAATTCACTATGGGAGCTACTTATCCCATAATGCTTACAGCCAAAGCCAGTTTCTTCCAAATTTTCTCATGTAATAATATTTATATTTAGTTAATACAATAAATAACACACATATTTAGTGCCAATTTGATTTTCATTTCTCATTCATGCCAGCATAATGCCCACTTAGGATTTAACAGGCTATTTTTTACGCAGATTTCTGCCCCTACAACTGATTGGCAAGCATGGGGGTACAGCTGAGTGTCCCTGTAGGTGTCTCAGTGGAACAAGTAGACTTAGAAATGCAGGACACACAAAATGTAGCATACACACTATACCAGCATGTGATGCCTATGATCAGCATATAAGTACTGATGACCATAATCCTCACCCAATAAGCATATGCTGGTGACTAGCATACAAAACACAACCTATGCTGGTCTTTTTTAAATATGACTACACAGGTATTATGGCATTTCAAATAGAGCAAATACAAAACGGGGTACAGTTGCTAATTGTTGTGAAAGCGAACATAACTTTGCAGGTTGCATGTTCGTACGTCAATTCAAGCGTTTATAAGGCGCTATATCCCGCCCTCGTGTCCTGATTGGGCCGCACTGGATGTAAACGTCAAACGACTAAGCCCTGATTGGCCATTGAGGTTAGGTCAGGTTTAGTTGCTGTATCGTGTCTTGTCCTGTGTCGGTTTTTGTTGACTGTCTAAGGCATATATAACCGAGGCGAGCTTGCATTTCACTATAGCTACTTTTCGGACCGAACACGCATTCACGATGAAGTTCGTCAGGTTTATTATGAAGAATGCGGCTCTGGCCAGCGTGCCTAAACACATCGAGCACTTCTCCAAATTCTCACCTTCTCCTCTCTCCATGAAGCAGTTTCTGGATTTTGGTGAGTAGCCTGTTTTCGGATCAACATAGAATGCAAAGATTATGTGTTACGTGCTGAACGTGGAGAAAAAAGACGGTGGATACGAGCAAACCAGTCTTAAATGGCTCTAGCATTACACGACATAAATCGCCCAATTCATGTTGGGATTTACATCGACATGTTTCAAATGTCGTTTTGTCGTCCAGTAGAATGAATAAACAGTCTTAGGTAGACACGGTGCAGTGATTACATCACCCAAAACAGCACCTTTAGGCCCAAACCACAGGTTTATGTCCACCGTTGCCATTTGACTATTGATATAGATACAGGGACCTTCATATGCTCATGGTCTATTTTGGTGTTTGACTGTATGATCTGACCACCCGAACCAGCCAATAGTAGTACAGATGAGTATATCTGAATGTATACAGTCCTATAATTAATGAACAGGTTCCATTGTAAATCTGTATTCGCTGTATAACTCTCTCTCTCTCTCTCTATCTATACATACATAGATAGATAGATAGATAGATATAAAGATATAATGTACACACACACACACACACACACACATACATATTAGATTACATGTTTCAGTTCATTATTGCTGCTTTTGTTACTTTAGGTCCCATACAGAACACAGACTCGTATAGAGCCATCTG
>JAVSBV010145154.1:0-15859 GCA_033117975.1 Parotocinclus spilosoma | reverse complement strand
CTGTGTGAACAAAAAGCTTTACTATACATATACATACACATTTACATATATACACACACATATATATATATATATATATATATATATATATATATATATATATACACATACATACATACATATAATAACCATGGCCTTAATCACACTAATAGGACATTTAGATAATTAATCAAAAACCTAAACTGTACCAATGCTGTGCAAGTTAAAGTCTACAACATTCCAGGTTGCTGAGTAACAATTCCCACATTAAATTACATACACTTATGTCTACTGCAATCATGTTTTGCTCTTACAGGAAATGCTGAGTGGAAACTTCATGTGACGAAGCCACACAGACGGGGCCCAAAGCTACTGCAGTAGATATTCCCAAAAAAAGACACACACAGCCCCCCCCACCAGGCATTTATGTTTTAACCATGGGTGACCGCATACCTGGAAGCTTCAAACTCTGGAACGGTCAAAAAGGTCACATTAAACACAGACTAAGTGCCAAAAATGTATTTGTTCTACAAATAAGATAATAGATGAGAGAGACTAGCACTGTCCCCTAACCTAAAATGCATATAGCACCAGTAGCAACTCGATAACACAAGACTTAATTTAAATTAAAGAAGTTTAATTTCTGCCGTTTTAGGTTTAAGAACTCCCCTGAAAGGAAAACGTCAGGCAATCTACCAACTGTTAATAAAATTGCCCTTTTCCATTTATTTAACAGGTCAAGAACACCCACAGACCCAGGTCCAATTGTATGGTGCACACATTGGCTTGTTTAGGCAGGTTACACAGTCTTACTGGTGGCATGCTTACAACAAGCATGTGTTACATGCTGGTGCAATCTGGAGGCTTCCCAAAGCAGGGCTGTGTATCTGCACACATTTAATAGCACAGGCGAGTTGGTGCAGTCTTGCTGGCTTGAACCCATTTGTTTCAATAACCCTACCCTCCACCAACAAAGCACATCAAGTCAGTACAAGCAGAGCAAACATCAATGCCCTTCTTAAAAAAAAAAAAAAGCCACCGTGAATGGATGAACAGCTTAATATCCTTACAATTTATTTCTATGTGAGTAAGTGGCAGGCAGAAACAGTAACGGACGGATTAATAAAAGCTTGCCTGTACAGACATGTCTTTTTTTTTTATTAATACAGCTTAACACCAATGTGCCTTCAAACAGCTGCTTAATATGCCTTACAGTAGTTTGCTGTATTGCCTGCTATCCAAACCCACAAACATTTTTAAAGCTACATTTTAATATATAGTTTTTACAATGGGTTATAAAGTACTTTACATATTTCAGTGCATTACACTCGATTGCATCACTGTCTATAGCTTGTTTTCAAAGCAGCTACAACATTTAAATATTTCGGAAGAATGTCTGGGTAGATTTAGTATTTCTTTAAATAATATTCTGCTTTTGTAACTGTATCTAAAGCTCAAAATATGTTCTTGTAAAGCTAATGTAGCACATTATTAGATCACAATCTTTATAATGCTTCTCAATTCAAATCCTCTGAGATCGTAGGTGTTGCACTTAAGAAAAATAAACCCATATATAGTGTGCCATCTATAGGTCATTCTTAGTATTACTGTTTGAATATGCAAACCCTTTAGTCCCTATAGACACATGATACAAAAGATGATCTTGAAAAATTCGCTGCTTGTTTTTTTTTTTTTTTTTTTTAATTTACAGCCTTGCATGAATGTGCAAATCTGCCATTCAACACTTTATGACTGTAGGTTTTTTATTAAATCTATATAGTCACTATACACACCTGCATCGACAAATCGTACTGAGCTAGATATTTTATTGTACTTCTGCTGGGATTGAGGGTTCAGATAATCAAGGACATATGAAAGGTCGTAAAAAGACTGGCACTTAACAACCCGCATAATTATGGCTCGCTAAGAAAGACCAAGTACACGGCTCGTCACAGATCGATAGCCAGGCTGATTTAAAAACCAGCCCTAAACCTGAGAAAGGGCAGAGAACAAGTATAAAATCATTTTAAATATTAAAGTATTCGCTGTTTATATATAAAATCACTACATTTACATTCTAAGTCGTATAAACGCCCATTGAGAACACGTGCTTAGGGCACCCGAGTGTGGGTGTGAACATGTCGGTGCGCGTGTTGATGGAGGCTCATCCAACATACGCACCCGTTTGCACACGTGTTCTCGAACCACCGCTGCTTTAGTTACTAGCAGTACAGCACGCTTTTTTTTTATTATCAAAGCCCTTTTTCCGAGTCGTGTTACAAGTAGGTTATAGCGTTTCTGCAGCCTGCACTCAAACACCTGCTCTGTTTCTCGTCATATGTACGCGCGAACACACTCACTCACTCACTCACCAAGGGCTTTCATGTATTCGTCGAAATTTTTGCTCTCCTTCAGATTCCACGTTCCGACAAAAACGTCTACCATCTTTGCAACCTGATCGCGGAGCGAACCAGAACCGAACTGAGAACGGGTACGTGTAGGAGTGAACGAGACAGGGCGAGCAACGGGTAGGTGAAGAAACCGAGCTCAATTCTTATTGGTCGATTTATACCGGCTGTTTTGGTCGTCACTACACAGCATGAGAAATGGGCGGGGCCAGAGAACACTGGCGACCGACACCCGTAGAGAGGAGAAATAAGAGAGACAGATGGGGGATGGTGGACAACAGCTGTATTAACGCTGGATGAGAGAGGGTGGGAAAGTGTGACAGAGACATACATTGTTCGATCAAGTCATGCTATACAGCAAAAGAGATGTAGTGGAGAGAAAGAACGCAGAGGGAATGCAAACAATGGGAGAGCGCAGTAATTCACTCAGGCATGCAACTCTCTTTCAGCAGCTGCCCTGCTCACAACGTTCAAATGATTGTTACTGTTAAATTATTCACTCAAGACAATTTGTCATAAGAGATACAGGTAAATAGGTATTTTGTGATTAAGTAATGGGAAGGAGAATACTAATTAGCCTAAGTACTAGTACAAGTTGCAGGAGGGATAGAAGCAAGCAGCCAGTCCATCCAGGGCACACACACTCTCTGTCTTACTATCAAATTGGGGACTCTAACTAATTAATGGTACACCTCCACCACAACCTTAACCTTAGTAACCAGAAGCAAATCATTTGCCTCTTTTGTTTTCAAAAGAGAGTTTTTAAAAAGCAGTGTTTGTCAGTGGAGAGAGAATTTTGGCCCCACCTGGCTAGCTTTCCCCAATTTTCCAGTATCTGACAGTTGTACCCAAAAGTGTCTGAGGAACACATGGCACATTCATTACTAATCCATTAAAGTCCTCGCCTCACTCCCACACTTTGTTCCAGTGTTCTCCTTATATATAAAATCATGCATGATACTTAAAATAACGTAATACTAGGCTTAGATTATAATGTTCTTGTCCATGTGTGTAAAATCTGTGGTATACTTACACTAACACAACTCTTTTTCAAAAACCTCAGTACCGTTTTGTATTATTTATTTATTTTTGGTGGATTTAGGCTGAAAAGTGATGACAAAACAATGTGTTAGCACTGAAAATCTTTGAGCCTTGCCAAACTGAACAGTGAAGCTGTGTCCCAAACAGCAAACATTGAAATTCTATATACTACACCACTGAAAGCACTTATAAGAGTGCTGTATTATTTTTACCTACTGTTTATTGTTGCAGTATGCAGTTTTGGACATGACCAGAGACTAATGTTGACTTATAATGCTATCTGACAACTTGAGCACAGTTAATGTTAACCTTTGCTAACACAAACCCTAGTATGTTACCAAAACAAGACCTCATACACAAGCAATTTTTACCCAACACACAACATACCATGAAGTCTGAAAGTTGTGTGATTTGCTGCCAATAAGTGCCCATTTACTCTTGGTGTGGTGCTTTTAAAATGAAAGTTACATTATTTGCTGCCCCCAGTCAGATATTAAATTCATAGCTTTAATTTTATATGGATGATTGTGCATTTAGTTGCTCTTTTGTAAGCTCAGTGTCACAGTGTATGGGCATTTGGAGTAAACTAAAAAGATGAGCATAGCAAAAATAGAGAATAAGGAAAAACGGTTTCTTAGTGTGTCTTAGAATTATTTCTACATGCCACACTAAACATCATCAATAATAAAGCTTACTACATAATAAACAAGCATTCAGGTGGAACAGCATTCTAATCCTTCTGACCAGGCTGGGTATTATATGGAGACAGGTTTGGTTGTGTCTGAGGGAAAGCTAGCTCAATGGAGGATCATCCCCCAATGCTGCAACAGCAACAACCTACCCATTAGTTATTTCTCCTGCAAATAACTAATGTACTACTGGGATAGGTTCTGGAGTGCTGACCATGAGAAACACAATATATAAAACAGGTTTTAACCGAAATTCAAAATGTATGGTGCCCCATTCAGGTTACCTGGATGTCTGAACCCTGTCAATTCCAGCAGAAGTGAAATTCCATGTTCCAACCTTACTCACAACACGGTCTCTCTCTTTCTATTGGTGTGTCTGTCTTTCACATGCCAATGAAAATCTCCCCACTCATTATTTTCTGACTGAGTGTTTCTCAGTTCAAGCTGTGAAAATGTATGTAGGTTTGTAGGACTGTAAGTGTAAGATAAACATATGTCTGGGTAATACTACACCTTACATTGCAGACAAGCACATAGGTGAATATACAAAGCAATGCAGTTTTTTCTCTCAGTGTTGAACTTGAGATATAAAGTATATATAAATACTTTGTTTGCACAGAGTCTTATATGTAACAGCAAACTTGTGAATTATTTATAACAAAACATATTGTTGGCAAGATATCAGATCTGCTGTTTACAGCCATCAGTACAACCAGTTCTTGCTGTGGTCAAGCAAGGACAGTATAAATGAACACGTTCATGTTGCATGATTACAGTCACAATTATCCAAACTTTCCCAGTTGAAGAGGTCATGAAAACCCTTAGTGTTTTCTGTTGATTTCTTGTAGTTGCCTGGTTTGTAATGGGTAGTTAAGATGTGTTGTGGCATAGTCTTTTATGGTAGCAAGCAAGAAACCACTTTTCAGAAGGGGAGTAGGGTGAAGAGGTGATGTTCTGCAGCTCTCAAAGATTGGAATGTCGATCAGATTAAAAAGCACAACCTTTGACAATATCGTAATTATACCATTGCTTATATAACATATCTAATGGTGGCCTAAGACTTTTGCATAGTACTGTATGTATGTAGTATGTGATATGTGATGCAGTCAAAAAATCATTAAACTGTGCTGTATTTGTGTAACCCTGTATTACATACTTATATTCTCTGTGATATACTGAATGGTTTTCAAATGTGTCAAAACATAAGAACTGCAATTCTACATATCAGGTTGGCACATATTCAGAAGTCTGACATCTAAAATTGATAATATGTTTCTGGTTTCTGGAGACCTTGACATTTTAGATGTGAAGGAATTTGTAGAGTATCACTAAGCTGAACTATCAAGAGCCCTAAATGTTTTTCCCCTGTTGACCCTTATTTAGTTTCTGTTGTCCATTTCTGAAAATTAGTTTGAGTTCAAGAAGATTTTAAGAATCATTGTTCATATTTACAATACCTTTGGAAAACCATCAAACCTTGTCTAAATGCTTACCTTTTGTCATGTTAAAATACATCACACGTTACTTTATCTAGTTACTTTATCAACACTGAAATAACATGTATCATAACCTTCTAATACATTATTAAACAATTATTTTTAAAAAATAATTAAATAAGCAAAATGACTTTGAATAAGTCATCAGCCCAGTAAGAGTAATATTTATATTTAGTGTCTACCATGATAACCCATGTCATGTGATTCAGCATTGTTACCAGAAATGTTCACTACATTTTATAAAATTTTTAAATGAGTTTTTATTTATTGCAATTTCAAAGGGCTATGGTATCTTTCTATATGTACTTACATCAAGGTGCAAACAGGACTATAGGTAATGGGTAGCTATTATTATTATTATTATTATTATTATTATTATTATTATTATTATTATTATTATTACCATAGCACCTTTCTCAAACACTTTTACAATCAACACTCTAGTAACACACCCGAAACAGTTGCATGCCCTGTCATGTGCAGTTTCACTTTTACCACCCACATGCATTTTTTCCCCCTTTTCCATGTAATATTCCATGTTTATACTCATTTCATAGCGTTGTATTTGGTATGGGACTTTAAACAGTGTATGCAGTTTATACATGCTAATACATACACATATTAATACACCAATCAGGAATAGCATTGAAATCACCGACAAGTGACATGAATATCATTGAGAGTGTTTCAATCCAGTCGTGTGTCTGAGGGATTTACCTTTACATTTACATTTATGGCATTTGGCAGACAGCCTTATCCAGAGCGACTTACAACTGATACAGTCTTACAATTCAAGCAGTCACTGAGGCAGCTTTGGCAGAGGTTGGATTTGAACCATGGACCATCAGGTCCAGAGTCCAGTACCATCAGGTCCAGAGTCCAGTACCATCAGGTCCAGAGTCCAGTACCTTAACCGCTAGGCTACCGATGTGTCGGACAATTCCAATCCAGGAATGACCCACCTCACCTCTTAAAAGATCTGCTAATAACATTTTGGTTACCGACAGGCTAGATGCTTTCAAGAGTCTTGTGGAGTCCATGCCTTAACAAGTCAGAGCCTTGACAATACAAGGGGGACATCCACAATATTAGATAGGTGGATTTCATGTTATGTTAAGATTTATCGCGATAAAATGACATTTCAGAGTACTTAAAAATTATTCAGATCCAGTAATGTTTGTGTCAGTGATGAAACAAGAGACTGGACTGCTAAATGCTGCTCATGCAATGTCATGGTGAATGAAACGTAATTCAATACAGTCAAAAAAGACATGACCCCCCTCTTAAATATTGGCACTGTAGGGTACAAGTGTCAGTGTTCATATTATCATGAGTAACAACCTTATGCGTACTCTAGCACTGCTCGATTATCTATAAGGATTATTAACTAAAAACACTTCTACTTTTGTTTAAATGAGTGTATCTAAAGAAACATGTGTGACTAAACACTGAGGTCACAGGCTTGACATTGAGCAAGAACAGGTGCTAAAATGAGACTAAGTGTGCATAAAATGTGACCTCAAGGGAAAGCGGTGAAAGGTAAAACATATTTTTAAAGCTGAGAGAGCATACGGAAAGCAAATTGATCAAATAGGAATATTTCTGCAAGCATTATGGCTCAAGTTTGACTTTTGTTACTTTTAATAACCAGTTATAAAATACCAATTGCTCAATGAACAGCTTTGATTAACCTTCTACTTAAGGGTCAGAGCTTATTTCTTAGGGTGGTATTATATGTATGACATGTGCTATGCACACAGTTACACAATGTGACAATTTCAGATCACAAGGCATTGAACATGCTTTTGCTTTCCACCGCGTGTGCAGTGCCCCCTAGAGATTATGTAAGACCAAACACATACTCCAAACACCAACAAACTACTAAAATGTATGCGCTAAGTGGTTGTTAATTACAGTTTTTTACAACTGTTTAAACACATTTTCCAAGCTCTGTGTCTATTTTTCAAAACTCTACACACAAAACCCACAATTGCTCATTGCTCAGTGAAGCACTGGTGATTTAGTGTGGCATTTTGATAGGTTGAGTTTGAAATATGAAATCAAGTAACTTCCTGTTTGATCTTTGTGTGTTAGGTAGAAACTTGTGTGTAGAGTTTTGCAAAATGTGTGTTTGGAAATTGAAAACTGAGTCAGACACTGAGAATTAGTGTATGGTTTTGCAGATTTGGTGTGGGGTTATGGTGTTTGAAGGACATGTTTAGAAAATTGTGTGACAAACAAAGATTTAGTGTGTAAACAGTTGGAAAAAACTGTAATACTACTCCGGTACCTTAACCAGTGAGCTTCCAATCGTCATTTCAGATATGTGAAAAATGTTTATTTTTAGTTACAAATAAAAAAAAGTTTGGTGAAATGGTAAAATGTTAAGCTGAAACTGATTAACACAAACCAAATTTAGTGTCTGATGTATTAATCTGGTCAGTTAAGTGTAGTGTGTTTGGTGGTGTGGATTTGGATATGTGATACTCTGATTAAAAAGTGTTACTGTAATTTGTTTGAGCAGAAAGTTGTTTTTATTATAAGTGTATTCTTAACAATGTGTTTTATGAGCAAAATGGCTACATATATTCAGGTATATTGCATCACACACTTGCTGCAGATTTGTCAGCTTCACAACCATGATGATGAAAGATAGCTTAAGCTGTGGATGTGGCATGTAGAATATGGGTACAGTTATCATAAAGGGATGAATATGATCAATATTCACATAGGCTGTGACATTTGGTTGTATGCTCTGTTGGTGGCCCAAGAGTGCCTAGAAAATATCCACCAGACCATTACACCACCAGCAGTAGCCTCAACCAGGTATGATATGATATGAAAGATATTATTAACCTTAAGGCAGGATGAAGAAATACCATTCAAATGTCATTTGATTCACCTTTCTTCCCCATTCTGAACTTCCGCAGTTCATTTTGAGCATGCTTACTTACCTTAATACACTGAGTTTCTGATGTGATTGGCAGATTAGATATTTGCATTAAATGATCAGATGAACAGATGTACTTGCCTTTATTAAATGGTAATGTAAGTTAATTTAGGTTATGATCAGCAACTAACTTATTATAGACATTAAAAAAAAAAAACTTGAGACATAAATTTACACCTATCCTATGCAGTATATACTATAGGGAAAATAAGTATTGCTACATTCGAAAAAAATAACCACAAAATCACATTGTATGATTTTTAAATAAATAATTTTCATTTTATTGAATAAAATAAGTATAATCACCTACCAACGTGCAAGGATTCTGGCTCTTACAGACCTGTTAGTTGTTCTTTAAGAAACCCTCCTATTCTGCACTCATAACCTGTATTAATTGATTGTGTGTGGGGACAGGTGCCTTTTTTTTTACAGGTAAATGAGCTCAAACAGATGCAATCACACTCCGTCCTCTTCACCATGCCGAAGACCAAGGAGCTTTCCAAGGACACCAGAGACAAAATTGTAGACCTACACATGGGTGGGATGGGCTATGGGACAATAGGCGACAGCTTAGTGAGAGGGCAACCACTGTTGGTGCAATTGATAGAAAAAGGAAGAAACAAGATGACTGTCAATCTTCCTCTGTCTAAGGATGAGGTAAGGATGATTCTAAGAAAGGGAAGGATTCCCCTAAAGTGACCCGACTCAAAAATGACTGTTAGTAACATGCTACTCCATCATAGGTTAAAATCCTGCAGGGCACGCAAGGTCCCCCTGTTCACACCAGGAAATTTCCAGGCCTGTTTGAAGTTCTCCAGTGACCATCTGGATACTGCAGAAGAAAAAATAGAACTTTTTGGTATAAACTCCACACAGCGTTTTTGGAAGAAGAAGCAGAATGAGACTACCGTCCCAAACGTGAAGCATCATACTTTGGGGGTGTTTTCTGCAAAGGGCACCATATTCAAGAGAAGATGGATGGGGTCATGTATTGCAAGATCTTGACCAACAACCTCCTTCCCTCAGTAAGAGCATTGACGATGGGTCTGAAATATTAAATATTTAATATTGCCCAGAAACCTGCAAGATCTGGAGTAGATTTGTATGGAGGAGTGTACCAAAATCATGGTCAGGAAACACGCAACATGTAAAAATTTAAAGGGCGGAAGGAAATATGAATTAATGAAAATATGAAACAAGAATTGAATTACACTTTAATCAATAAAAACACGTCAACAATTTCCTCATCTTAGACTTTTGTGGAATTTAAAATTAATATAATCCTTTAACTAAATAACTATAATTCATTGTTGTTCTCTTAATACGTGTTGTGGTAGTCCATGGGCTAAATCTGCAAACATAGATTAAAACCATGCTCTTAGTTTAATGATGAATCACTCCTAATGCTCGGTGTGACAAATCCGGAAAACGTCCATTTATTTAATCAGTGGTAGAAAAACTGTACTTTTATCACATGTTCATTCTGACACCAGAGGTTTCAGAGTCCTTCGACTGGTCCTTCTGCTTTTCTGCTCTGGAAAAGCCAACAGCCCCCTCTTTCCAGAAGGAGTGCGAAACAGTAAGTGGTCCAGGCTCTGTGCACTCACCTGACCGGCCTGCTGCAACCGATCCACCAAATGTTGTATTTCTGGCCTATCTTCACTTTTTTCTTTTAACACCTCCACCTGAATTAAACAATTGAGAGGTAGATAAGGAAAGGAACATTTACCCACTCAAATATTTTACAGTGAATGAAGGACACATTACCCAATTCAACTAATTTACCCCCCACCACCACCACCACCACCAAAAAACAGCTCTCTCTTCATCTGGCAGGTTGTGTGCAGTCAGCCTCACCCTACTCAGGATCAATGCTAAGGTCATTAATAATTATTATATCATCACTAACCCAGTTCTGGATAGACCCACTAAAGCGTAGCATGAATAAAGTTTCACAATATTTACCACATCTTGACAGAAGTCTGGCTTCTTTACAAATGCTGAACTATCAAACAACAGGGCTGCTGTGAGAACAGAGACTGCATCTTTAAGTGCTCCTGTCATGGCCAACATAAGGAGCTAAAAACAAAACACAAATACGCACAAAAACAAAAATCATAAAACTGACATATATTGGTCTTAAACAAGTCCAATCACACAAGCATGTGCAGGCAAAGTTACCTACTCTGAGGTTTTGGCAAAGTCGGTCGTCTGTGTTCATGATCTGATTGTAGATCCTCTTTGCTTGCTCAACATCATCCTGAAATATGCAAAAGCAGAAATAGCTTATAATAGAGATGAAATACCCACCACTGAAATACTAGAATGTTTCTGGTTTTTCGGTAATGGAAAGGGTAGACATTTCCAGCAAATTCACCAATACAAATTATATACTATACAAAAATATTAACATTTCATTACAGCATGGCAAAAAACAGCACAGAAGTATAACAGCATGGCAATCCGACCTCCCAGTGCCCCATTCAGGAAACGCAAGCAGAACAAATTAGCAGGTAATGACCCTGTTCATATGTACTAATATTTAGGGATTACAAACAGATTACAAACAAAGTCTATACTTGTTTCTGACCATGTGGAAACTGTCTGAAATTACACTGTCTCTTACTGGCATTACTGACACCAATTCTTTGCATGAAAGCATTGTTAAAACAGTTACAGTACAGAGCATCGTGTTTCGATAGACGACTTTTACTGTTGCACAATGCGCTTAAGAAGTCGTAGGCAGGTGACTCACTCACTAAGGGGCATGGCTGCTTTTTTTTTTTATCTGATTACTCGATTGATTAATTAAAAGGACTACTCGATTACTAAGTTAGCTACAGCTCCACATTATGCACTGCTCACAAAAAATGGGGGAAGCAAGTGATATATTAATGGGGTGAACAGAAGCAAGTCAAACAGGACATGGACAGGATCAAATTGTCCTGCAGTTCTTATAGAAATATCCCCTTGTGTTTTTAAGCAGTGTATAATGTGTGACTGCACTTGAATGAATGTACTTACTAAACAATAAAAAAATAAAGAAAATTTAATTACATTATACTTACCAGACACTATTTTCCAATACAGTGTGCCCCAATAATTCCCGATTTTGCTTTTTTAACAGTTCGATGTGTTTTCTTAAGGCTGTTAGCCTGGAAAATATTAGCAAAAGTGACTTACCTGCTTAAGCGCAAAGGCAACTCCAATGCAATAAGCATGTCTAGAGATGATACTGCCTCTGGCCTGGCCTTCCTCCAGCAGAGCCAAGCAGATCTGGTATGACTTATGGGTATTCTGTGAGTTACAACATACAGAATGTTACTGAGTAATTCCCACCTTGTAGTACATGATTGTCTCAAGTCTATAAAGTGTAAAATGGAATATAACTTATGATAAACATTTTGCCATTATAAAAAAAATATTAGTAAAATACCTGGTTTGGAAAAGTGATCAGAACCTTCAGAGTAACATTTGTTCTTTCCAGAACAAACAGCAAGCTTACTTTTGAGGATTCTGAAGGATAGACTTATAGAGAAAAGGGTACAAAAAGACTGTAGAGGCTTTAAATATTAGCATAGTCAATAAGTTAATCAATAAGTAACATCATCTATTTTTCTCCAAGCTTATCTTCCCCATACCTGTTTCAGCCCCCACCCACTAAGATTTTCATCCACTTTAACATAACTCAACTGGTTTTAATCAACAGAAACTACTGCCCGGGCCACACCAGAGGGCAGTAACTCTCTCAAACCCTTCTGTTGTCATTGGACAATGAGCCTCCAAGGGCTGCCCCTCAATATTCTCAATACTCAATATTCTAAAGTGACTGTATCAGACTCCATACTGGTGGGCCTTGTAGCCAATGGTTTTCCTACAGGAAGGAGGTTAAAAAGCTAGTGTCCTACTGCAGTAGCAACAAACACCTCCTGCTAAACACAGAAAAGATTGTAGAGCTGGTGGTGGATTTCCAACGCAACTCACTCTCCCTACCCACCCTCTACATCAGCAGTCCTGCAGTTTCTGCTGTGGAGTCACTAAAAATTCCTGGGCACTACCATATCCAGGGACCTGAAGTTTTGAGAAAAACCCAATGTCATCCCCTTCCCCCATCCCCACTTTCCCCACTCTCAAGCTCACCACAAAATTAAAAATGCCACAGACCCTGATGATCCAGCTCTACACACTGACCATCGAGTCTATCATCACATCATCCTAAACCATCTGGTTTGGTTCCTCCACCTCACAAGAATGAACCAAACTCTAGGGCATAATCAGAACTGTAGAGAGGATTATTCTATGTCATCTTCCAACCCTTCAGAAAATCTACACCATTAGGATGAGGAAATGCTAGCAAAATTTAAAGTGGGACAGGGACACTCGCCTTGGGTAGAAGACTCGGGTCCATCAAAACCAGTACAACACAGCACGCCAACAGCTTCTTCCCCTGAGCTGTAGCGCTCGTCAACCACAGTAGACACCTCACATCCTAGTTAACAACTTTATCTATAACTGAACTTAACTGAAACAGAGTACATACCCAAAAACATATTTCTCATTTGCAAAATGTTTATTGGCACTGCTGTACAGATGTTTAATTTCTGTAAATTGTCATCATATCTGCACTTTCTGTATAAAATAGTTTAAGTGTATGTTAAACTTCAGGCTACATATGGACACAATGTTTCATACGTGAATAAGCAGATTTACATTCCTCGGAGCTCCTTAATTACCCATAGTACTTTTTTTTATTTTTATTTTATTGCAAATTAAAATTGTGGACCTCAGTGTAATCCTTGTTAGCCCTCTGTGTGCTTGTTACATGTGATACATGTGTGCTCTTACCAAGTCAAATATCTTGTATGTGTAACATACTAGGCGAAATAGAGATTCTGATTCCTTGCCACCGTCAATCAGGCTTGCTCAATTTGGGATTGTAAAGCTGCTTTGAGACAATGCACCATTGTAAAAAGAGCTATAGATATAAATCTGTCTTGACTTAACCTCACAGCTCCAGTGCACCCTATTTCATTCTGACCCCGAACTGTGTGGGTTTACTGCGGGTGCTCCGGTTTCCTCCCACACTCCATAGCCATAGATAGCAAAGGTTATGTCAAATAAACAAACTACAGTCATTTTTAATAAGTGAAGTACGTATGGCATCATCAATGTCCTACCTACACTAGGTCATCCATTCAATTTGAATGACTAAACTATGTGGCTATTGATCAGGAAAGCTGCCTAGAGATCAATGGTAAAAATTAAGTCCATATGGGTAAGTCACTCAGTGCATGTGACAATTTCACAGCCTGACACAAAAGCAAAAGGTGGCTCTGCAAAAATAAGCTCAGGGAACTGATCAAATTTCCAACCTTGTTATTTACTTATTTATTTTTTGTTACCCATTTTCATTTAGCTATAATGCTGCATGTCAGAAAGTGTATATAGGTTCAGTTACTTTTTTTAAATGGAATGCTTTACTCTGCTATGTAAAACAAAGCATATGAATGCATGTCAATGATAATTTAACACATTTCCCCATGTCACAATGTTCCACTACACATTATGTAATTTAAACCAAGCATCAGATAAAAATACACAAGAAAGACTCCTACTAATTTGTAGCAAGTAGCGAAGGCCAAAGTGAAAGTGTCCTTGTTGAAAGCTACATGCTGGTTTTTCATTTCCCTCAACAGCTCCAGCGCATCTATAGATGTGGGCACATGCACATGAGAACTCTCTGTAAGCAAATGTTATTAACAAGTGGAAAGTACAGTACATACATTGCTTTAAATAAATTGCATAAATGAATTCTACAGAGTGAGTCAAAAATCTCTTTATTTCTGAAACAAAAGGAAAAATGACATATCTGAATACCCCAGCTAGTAATGGGTGAGGAACATTGGCCGCCATCTTGAAAGACGAAATTAGGATCAGGGTAAAATATTTCCAATGGGAAGAAAACCAAAATCAGATTTGCCAAATCTCTTGTGATTCTAAATTAAAAAACTTGTTATTCATCACATGTAGCTGAAGATGGAAAGGACAATTCTGATGTGTTAGGGGAAACGCAGCTGCCGTATCAAACCTACAGTCGTTAACAACCGACACAGAGGAAGACCACCGATCTTACACAGTACTGTTGCATCTCTCATAACCAAATTCAGAGAAACAGGGACGACAAGCCATGTAGAGGGCTGTGGTAGCCTAGTGGTTAAGGTACTGGACTCTGGACCAGAAAGTTCAGGGTTCAAATCCCACCTCTGCCAAGCTGCCATGGTTGGATCCTTGCTTGGATTGTAAGACTGTATCAGTTGTAAGTCGCTCTGGATAAGAGCGTCTGCTAAATGCCGTAAATGTAGTGTTCGAAGACTGCTACTGACAAAGAAACTTCAACAATCTCAGCCTTTGCAACAAGTGTCCTGTGTCTTTTGACTCACCCTGTATAACTTCAGATAAAACTTTAGTGTACATTAGAAATGTCCATCTTACCCACAAGTTGTCCTTTTATAAAAAGTAGATCAATGGCAAGGTTAAAGGATGTGCAGTCAGGAAAGAATCCTTTCAGCTTCTTAAAAAGAATGGGGAAACGTTTTAAAAACTGAAATACTTAGTTACTTTAACACAAATATCAAACTGCTAACTAACAAGGACACGGATTTAAGTTACATTGTTAGCTGAAATTTTCCAATGTTAGTCAATGTGATTTTAATGTGCAGTTGTGGTTAACTATAGACAAATATACAAATTGATTATCACAAGTGCACACAAAAGAAATATAAAGTCCCATAGAAATTAATGGAAGAATTTTAAATGTTAACTGAGAGAATAATTAAATTTACAACTGACACAGATAACGTTAGACACTCTGTGTCTGTGAGACTTCTGCTACATATACATAATCAAACACAAACACTTGCACACTGTCTTCCAGATCTGGAAAAAATAGACACTGTGTGCTCCAGACCACAGACAAAAAGGGCCATCCAGACTGTTATCAGCTACAAGTCCAAAATCCAGGGTATATCATGGCCTGATGTTTTCCCATTGCCCTTAGCAAATGTTATTTACACTTCTGTGATAGCAGCATTAATGTAGAAAAGTACACTAAGACCGCAGAGCAACATAAGCTTCGTTTAAGAGGTCATCTTTTCCAGGGATGTCCATGCATTTTTCAACAAGATAACGCAAAACCACATACTGCACACATTACAATGGTATACAGTGCATCCGGAAATTATTCACAGCGCTTTACTTTTTCCACATTTTGTTACGTTACAGCCTTATTCCAAATTG
>JAVSBV010145144.1:2852-15859 GCA_033117975.1 Parotocinclus spilosoma | reverse complement strand
ATTGGAGAACAGGGTACCGAAAAAGAGGAGGGTTCAAGAGTTTAGCGGGAACGGTCAGACTTCTTCCCGCTCAGAAAAGTTGAGTTGTTTGGTTTTGCTGGATATCGAAAATAAATGCAAGGTTTTTGTATCCACATCTGTGTCTCCTTTTTTATTCGGCTCCTACAAGGGTAAACTTCGAGAAAAGCAGATCTAAAAATCGTTAAGCAACTAGTTGCATAGTAAAGCGTTAAGTAGCTATTAGTTATTATTACTATTACTGTAGACCCAATTTTGGTCTATTAAATTGAACAAAACTGTTCATTTTTAATTTGAACAAAAATTGTTAATTTCTGTTTGCAAAATTTGTATAGATTTCACAGATTGTGCAGCAATTGAGCTCTACGGCTCAAGAAATTTGACATGATCAGCTTAAACGGAAATACGTTGTTTGTGACTTTGATAAAGTTGGATATTTTGCCCTTCCTTCCCCTAAAAAAGCAATTAGTCACTTTTTGACCAACGAATACAACATTCCTACCAGAGGCAACAAAGTTTCAGACTCGCAACCAAACAAAATCAACCACATCTGGGACGTGCACCTGACCACAACCAACAGTTTCAGACCTATAACTGACCAGAACTAACCATGCCTCAGAGCTGCACCCAGTCAGAACCGAATGAGTCTAAGAAACACAGCCCAACCAGAACCAACTGGGACTTGGACCTGCACCTACACCAAGGGCCAAGAGACTTCTGATAATTCATTGACTGTAAATCATTCAGTTTGCAAACAAAAATATGAGTCCTGGTCTCAAGCGCACCCTGAGATGATATAATATGCTTTTGGGTCCTTTGAGGACTATGACAAGGGCTCTGGCAAGACCTACACCCAGCCATATCCGAATGGTGCTCAAGACCAGAAAAAAACAGGTATTGGACCAGTAGCCGTAGACCCGAGCCTGACCAGGACCAACTGGAATTCGTACCTGAGCCGGACAAGAACCAACCATGTCACGGTCTTTATCCCAACCACAACCAACCAAGTCTCGTACTTGCACTCTATCAGAACCTACAGTGTCTCGGGCCAGGCTTTAAACCCTCGCCGAGCCAGAACCGACCATTTCCCAAACCACTGACTTGTAAATCAAACATAACATTTGATTGGTCTTAGGGTCATGCTGAGGCGACATGCGCCATTGACTGTAATTCAGTCAGGTTTTGACCTGCCTTCAAATAAAACTCGGCATGTTTAAAAATTTGTAGTGTACCAAGTGTACCAAGTGTACCAAGTTACTGTGTCTCGGTCTTGAGCCCAAGCAAAACTAAAATAAAAGTCTCAGACTTTGCAATCTACATTGGATCAGACCAGTCCTCAAAACCCTGCCGAATCAGAACTGACTGTCTCGGAGCCGTAGCAGGCTAGAACCAATTGTATCTTGGATCCACTCTAGACCTAAACCGAACGTTGCTCAGACGGTCATCCTGAACAGACTGGATCTCAGACTGTCGCCCAGCAAACACTGACCAGGACTCAGACTTGCACTAGGCCACAATTGAACTGACCGCAAGGCCAGAACCCAACAGGTCTCAAACCATGCCCAACCAGGAACTTGATTCCCCCCAAGCCAGAACCGAGCGTGTTTAGGACCTGTGCCAGGCTAAAAGCAACTGTATCTTGGATCCACTCTAGACCCGACTATGGCTTAGAAGGTCATCCTGAACCTGTGTCTCAGACCCTCACCCAGACCATAACTGACCAGGTACCAGCCAGAACCACACTCGGTCCAGCCAGAACTGAAGAAGTCTCAAACCCATGCCTGACCAGAGCCGAACAAGTCTCAGACCCATTTTCGACCAGGATCTACCAAGTATTGCCAAAGTCTTGAACCCACACCTGAGCAGAGTTATACCCCAGATCCACATCTGGCCCAGCCAGAACAAAATTAGTCTCTCTTATTTTGGTAATAAAAATTTTGTTTAGACCACTGGGGTCCATGGACAGGGCCACTGGGCTAATGGAAAGTCGCTGACTTTAAATAAGTCTGTTTTTGACTTACTACTGATAAATTCCTTGGGCATGGTCACGAGTTCCAAATGAAAAAGAGAATGAGACTTACCCTGAGGTTCATACCAAGGGCCCCAGAGACTTCTGATGGGTCATTGGCTGTAGTTCATTTAGTTTGCAACCAACAATATAAAAGTTGGCAGTCCTGATCTCAGACCCCCTTAGGTGATATGATATGCTTTTGCGTACTATGGCAAGGGCTCTGGGGCCGCAGGCAGATCATTGACTTAAAATCAGTCAGGTTTCAACCTTCCACTGCAAAATTGGCTGGTCTGGTCCCGCGTACATCCTGAGATGACATGTGATGCCCTTAGGGCCCCCGAGGTCTTTGGCAAAGACATTGGGTCCCTTGGCAGGTCATTGGCTGCAAGTCTTTCACTTGTTTTCCCTTAGCCACAGAATATGGCAGACTTGGTTCCAGATGCATCTGTGATCCTTGAGGTTCATTGCAAGTTCCCTGGGGCCCCTGGAATGTCCTTGACTTTAATTTAGACAGATTTAAAACAAAATTGGAAGACTTGGTCTCGGGTGCACCCTAAGGTGACATTAGGACCCTTGAGTTCCCCAAATGGGCAATTGTGCCACTGGGTGCCCTGGTAGGTCATTAAATGTAAATCAGTACGTTTTTAAACTACCACTGTAAAATTTGGCAGACTTAATCTCAGGGTCATGCTGAGATGACATGCAATACGACATGCAATACAGTCATTATGGTAATTCAGTAAATCTACATCAGGTACCAGGCACAAGCTCCCGACAGGGCATTTAGTCAGTTTTTGACATGCAGCGACAAAATTGTAATTGCTTGGATCTGTTATCACCATGAGGTGATATACTGTTAGGATTCTTGTCTATCATAGAATCAACCTCGTCTATGTACCGTCTCAGTTTCCAAGTGGTTGCCAAGTGGAGAACGAATGTATATCCTTATATATACAATGTCCTGGCAGGATAATGACTGCAACTGGGCCACAGATCCACACCTGAACAGAACCAGCTGGGTCTAAAAAATAGACCAGTGTCCCTGTGTCTAACCTGCACCCTGCTAGAGGCAACAGTGTCTCAGACCGCAGACTAAACAAAATCAACCAGGTCTGGGACCCCCACTCAGCTGGAACCAATGGGACTCAGACCTACACCCAGCCATATCCGTATGAGTCTCAAACCCACCCCCAACCAAAATCAACCAGGTATTGGACCAGCTTTTGTCCAAAACTGACCGGGACTCGAGACTGACCAGGACCAACCGTGTCTCCGTCTTTAATCTGACCACAACCCACAATGTCTGTGTACTTGCAGCCTATCAGAGCCTACAGTGTCTCAGGCCAGGTTTCAAACCCCTTGCTGAGCCAGAACCAACCATGTCTTGAACTTGATACGTAAACATCCATCCTGAACCAACCGGACTGCAGAACATTTCCCCACCCTAAACTAAACGGGCCTCAGTCCCACAGCCTACCCAGCCAGAACCAAACGAGTCTCAGACACAAACCCGAACAGAAATTACCGGGATTCAGACCTGCACTCAGCCAAAACCAAATGGGTATCATACCCACATCCAACCACAATCTACCAGGTATTGGACCCGTGCCTGGCCCAAAACAACCAGGCCACAAACCCAAACCTGACCTGAACCAGCTGGGTCTAAAACACACCCCCACACCAGTTCCCTGTCTTGGACCTGCACCCAGTCAGAACTCAATGGGTGTCAGACTCACATCCAATCAGAATCTGCCAGCTGTTGGACCTGGGTATCGGACTCACAGCTGTCCAGAATTGACTAGGTCCAAAACCAACGCTCAACGCCAACGGGTCTCGGACCCACACGTGAGTAGATCTGACCAGGTACCAGCTAGACCCCAGCCCGAGCCAAGCCACAACCGAATGAGTCTCAGACACACGCCCGACCAGAACTGACCGGGACTCGGACCTGCACCCAGCCATATCCAAACTGGTCTTAGACAAACTCCCAACCAGAATCGGCCAGGTATTGGACCAGCATTCGCCCTGGGAGCCCTGGTAGGTAATTAAATGTAAATCAGTATTTTTTTGATCTACCACCACAATATTTTGGTCTCAGGGTCATGCTGAGATGACAGATGACAGTAATTATTGTAATTCAGTTAATCTACCTTAGGTATAGGCACAGGTACTAGGCACGGGCTCCTGGCAGGTAATTTAGTCAGTTTTTAAATTACGGCAACAAATTTGCAATTGCTTGGTCACTCTTACGATTTCCTGGAAGGGTAATGACTGCAAATCAGGCATATTTTGACCTACATCCTCACCCAGCTAAAACTGCCAGAAGCAAAGGAGTCTCAAATCCATGCCTGACCAGAACCTGGACCTGTACCCAACCAGAATCGAATGGTTCTCAGGCCCATTTTTAACCAGAATCTATCAGGTATTGGACCTGGGCCTCTGACCCACAGCTGACCATAACCAAAAGGGGACTAAAACCCATGCTCAAAAACATCTCACTGTGGCTCAGGACAGCACCCTGCCACAGTCAACAAAGTCTGGGACCTGCTCCTGAGGCCTGAATTGACCAGGTCTTGGACTCGCACCCGGCCATAACCGACCGGGATTTAGATCAAGGCCCGACCACAACCGAGTGAGATTCGGACATGCACCCAGACATATCCAAAAGAGTCTCAGACCCACTCCCAACCACAATCGATTATTGGACCAGCATTTGGTAGGTCAGTGAATAATAATCAGTACGTTTGTGATCTACCATCACAAAATTTGGCAGACTTGGTCTCTGGGTAATGCTGAGATGACAAACAATGGGTCATTGACAGTAATTATGGTAATTCAGTAAATCTACCTCAGGTACCAGGTATGGGCTCCTGGCAGTTAAATTAATCACTTTTTGACTTGTGTAATTGATTGGAGGTGACATACAATGTTTCATGGATCACAATTTTTGAGCTGCTTTTGGGTACTTTAAGGACCATGGAAAGGACTCTGGTAGGTCACTGATTTTAAATCAGCCAGGTTTCAACCTTCCACTACAAAACTTGTCTATTTGGTCCCTTGTTTATATGCACCCTGAGGTGACATGTGATGCCCTTTAGTCCCTAGAGATTCTTGGCAAAGCCACTGGCAGGTCATTTTCAGTAATTCCCTCTGTTGTTTTCCCATGGCCACACATACATATTGTACATGTTTGTATGTGCTGGATGCCACATACTTATGAATAAGCATTTTAAAATATTTTAAAACATAATAAAAGAATACAATTTCTGACCCGGTCAGTTTTAACTGGGCAAGGGTCTAAGTTCCGATCGGTTCAGGATGACCATCTGAGTCACGGTCGGTTTAGGTCTAGAGTCAATCCAAGATACATTTGGTTTTAGCCTGTCTTTAGCACAGGTCCTAAACGTGGTCGGTTCTGGTTTGGTGGGGGATCGAGGTCAAGTTGGTTTGGGAATTCTGGGTCCTGGTTGGGAATGGTTTAAGACCTGTTGGGTTTGAGACCTGTTGGATTTTGGCCTGGCACAGGTTTAAGTTCTGGTCAGTTTTGTTCTGGCATGGGTCTGAGACCTGGTCAGTTTTGGCTGGGCAAGGGTCTGAGATCCTGTCAGTTCAGGATGGATGGTTCTGGTCTGGGGTGGATAGAACCAGTCTAGACCCAGTTGGTTCTATCCTGGCGAAGGTCCTAAACATGGTTGGTTCTGGTTTGGTGGGGGATCGAGGTCAAGTTGGTTTAGGCATGGTCTGGGATCCAACACCCAATTGGTCCTTGCTGGCTATGGTTTGAGACCTATTCGATTCTGTTCTGGTGTGGATCCAAGACCTGGTCAGTTTTCACTTGGCGACGGTCTGAGACCCAGTCTGTTCAGAATGACCATCTGAGGAGTAGTGAGTTGTGCTTGGGCTCAAGATTGAGACATGGTACCTACCTGGCTACAGGCACCCCAGATCCAAATGTTTTTCAGCATGCCAGGTTTTTTGGAGGCAGGTCAAAATCTGATGAATTACAGTCTACAGTCAATGACCTCTCGCCTCAGCATGACCTAAGACTAAGCCTGTCAAATTTTCTGTTGGTAGTTTGAAAACAGTTTACTGTTAATTTACAGTCAATGAACTTCCAGGTGATCCAGGGTCCTTGCCAATTACCTCAGTGGCCCAAAGGGCATCATGTCACTTCAACAATCAATAATTTTGATCAATGAAACGGTACAGATTTTGTCTACAAATATGGACCCGTTTAGATATGGCTGGGTGCAGGTCTGAGTCACTGTTGGTTGTGGCTGGATGCAGGTCCCAGATCTAGTTGATTTTGTTCGAATGTGGGTTTGAGACTTTGTTGCCTCTGGCAGCGTGCGGTTGTGGGTCTGAGACCTACTGGGGAGCTTAGGCTGGCGAAGTTTTTTCAGTTACGGTCTGTCCAACATGGACGTTTCCATTCCGGGTTTGAGACATGAATGTTTGTTCTGGTTGAACATCAAGGGCAAAAGATGAATCCGGGACGAAAGTCTGCCATAATGTGTGGCTATGGAATAACTCAGGGAATTACAGCCAATGACCTGCCAAGGAAGCCAGTGTCCAAAGGGTAAAACGTCACCTCGAGTGTGCACGTGGGACAAACCAAGACAATTTGGTAGTGAAAGGTTGAAACCTGACTGCTTTAAAGTCAATTACCTGTCAGCAGTCCCAGAGCCCTTGCCATGGTCTTTAAAGAACCCAAAAGCATATCATATAACCTAAGGGTGCACCTGAGGCCAGGACTGCCAACCTTTATAGTTGTTGGTTGCAACTGAGTTAATTACAGTAAATGACCTGTAGCAAGGGCATTGCATAAAACCTCATTTTGAACTCAAGGCAAGCCTAAGAAATTTGGCGGTAGTAGGTCAAAAACTGAAGGTCCAAGTCCCGGTTGGTTCCGGTCGGGTGCAGGTCCCAGACGTGGTTGATTTTGTTTGAGACTTTGTTGCCTCTGACAGGTTGCAGTTCTGAGACAGAAAATGTTCTGGAATTGTTGTCACTGTAAATCAGGCATATTTTGACCTTCTGCTCGCCCAGCTAAAACTGCCTTGGGTATTGGACCATGCCAGACCAGAACCAACCAGGTACCAGGCAGACCCACAGTCGGCCCTGCCAAAACCGAAGGACTCTCAGACTCATGTGAACCAGAACCAACCAGGACTCGAATTGGGCCGACTGTGGGTCTGCCTGGTACCTGGTCGGTTCTGGTCTGGCATGGGTCTGATACCCAGGCAGATTTAGCTTGGCAAGGAGTAGGTCAAAATATGACTGATTTACCGTGATTACAATGCCAGGACATTGTATGTCACTTCAGGATAACCAAAGATACAAGTAAATACAATTTTGTTGCCAGTCAAAAACTGACTTAGTTACCTGAGGTGGAATTATGTAATTACCTTAATTATTGTCAAAGACCCATTGGATGTCATATTAGCATGACCCTAAGACCAGGTCTGCCAATATTTGTGGTGATAAATCTAAAACTTACTGATTTACAGACGACAACCTGCCAGGGGACCCAGTGGACCAATTATTTGTAGATTTGGGTTGGGTTTAAGGCCCCTTCTGAGACACGTAGGCTTTGACAGGGTGCAAGTATGAGACATGGTGAGTTGGCCCCGGATCCATATTATTTTAAACATGCCAATTTTTTGGAGCAGATCGAAACTTGACTGAATTACAATCAATTACCTATTGCATGTATATTGCATCTCAGCATAAACATAAGACCAGACAATATTTGTGATGGTAGATTGAAAACTTACTGATATACAGTCAATAACCTTCCAAGGACCTCAGGGGCCCATAGGGCATCACATGTCACCTCAGGGTGCACATAGGCCAATTTTGTAGTGGGAGAAACCTGACTGATTTTAATCCAATGACCTGCCACCGGAATTTCCAGCCAGGGGTCCCTAGGTCTTTGCCATGAATGTCAAGGACCCCAAGAGCATGACATATTATCATAATTCAGGCACATGACCAGACAAGATAACCCTAATAAGCATAGAAACCCTGAAGCTCCAGAGACAGCTTTGATCACGGCTGGAGCCTTGGGTGACATGTCAAGACACTGGCAAGTCATTGACTGTAATCACCTTTGACTAACGGACAAAAAAGCAGTAACTAAGTCAGTACCCTACACCTGTGCCAAGACTGATCAATGTTGTATTCGTTGGTCAGAGTTACTGCCTTCTTTTAGGGGAACTAAGGGCAAAATGTTCAAACTTCTCCCAAGTCCCATCAACACCAAAGGAGCACACAAACTATTTCAGTTTAAGCTGATCATGCCGAATTTCGTGACCATAGCTCAAATACAGAGATCTAAGAAATCTGTTTAAATTTTGTCCACGAAAATTAACATACAATAGGAAGAAGAATTAAAAGCTTTTAATTTCATGTACCAACGATTGGGACAGCACTAATAGTACGAATAACTGGACGCTTGAACGCTTTTAAAACTAGAACTAGAACTAAACGGTTTTAAAACTTTTCTTTAAAAATGTATTTAGCTGATATCGTTCAACATGTGCCACTCAAACACACATTTGCATAAATGCAATTTTATATTGTAACTGAAGTACCGCAGGTATCCGAAAAGCTTCTAGAAAGAAAGATGTCCTTCGTTCAGTGTTTTTTCTTTGTGCATATGTATCTGACTTGTTCCTCTACACAACCCTACAGCATAACGAATAGTGCTACTGCAAAAAACATAGCTGCATACTTTGCAAAAAATATATTTAGTGTTTTCTGCTCGTATGATGAATAATACGAACTCAGTAGTGTTGCTGAAACCTGTTAAAGCTATTACTTAAACGCTGTGCTGTAATCGTTCTTGCATACTATGTTGTGTCTGCAACACTGAACGATTGCAGCCCTTTAAGTAAAAGGTTTTAGCTAGACTAGTAGATCACACCAGCAGAAGACACTTAACATGCTTTTCACGAAGTTGCTGCAGGTAGAGTTGTAAAAAAAGAGTAGAAGAACAATCAGCCAGCGACAATAGTGCTCTCCTGCTCAACTCTTACAGCATAACTAAACATAAAACAGCAATGGATACATTTCGTGAAAAGCATATCTTCTGCTCGTGTGATCAACTAGTCTTGTTAAAACCTTTTACATAAACGGCTGCAATCGTTCCTTGTGTGTCACGAACGAACTTATTTCTTTCTAAAAACTCTGTAGCCACAGACTGCAAACTGTTTTAACAGTAGCAAATTTTATTTGTTCAATCTAGTGTTTTTACTTAAAAATACTTGTTTGTCTATAACCTTTTTTCCCTGTTTTATTTAAATGGCTACAAGATAAGGAAATATGTTTGTGACTCAGATTATATGTTTAGAGCAAAAGGATGCGGATGCAACAGATATAATTTCTGAATCCCTCTTTTCCTTTAGCTTCAATCTTGCAACTTTCTCGAGTAGAATGTTTGTACGGTAGTTCATGTGCAGTAGTACTAACCTTCTGGGGATTATGTAGTGTTGAGTAAAAAGAACAATTGCTGAGCGAAAGACAATTTTCTTTCTTAAACGATGCCAACACAAACTACACAAGATGTTACCTACAAAAAAAAAAAAACCTAATTTCTCGAAGTTTACGCTATCATTACTGTTTCCCTTCAATAGTACATAATACAAGTAGGCTTGCGTAGTTTAGCGAAAGTAGATTTTGTCCAACTTGCTTAAAAGGATGCACAAAGTGTTTATCATTTGCACTTTTTACACAGTTTGTGCTTGCCAAGTTTCTAGAACGATGGGCATTACCTCTGACTATATGACCTACTTATACAGCATAACGAATAAGTACTATTTATTATACCAGCAGAAGACACTAAATATGCTTTTCACTAAGTTTAGCGCAGCATTGCTTTATGTGCGCCCACACAGACGCAAATGTTTTATATCTTATTTGCAGTAGCAAACTTAGCTTGTACAATTTGTGTTGTGTTTGTAATCGTGTTTATGTGACACACAAGGAATGATTGCAGCCGTTTAAGTTAACTTCGCAAAAAACATATTTAGTGGTTTCTGCTCGTATGCTGATTAATACGACCTCAGTTGTGATTTTTTTGAAACCTGTAAAAGCTATTACTTAAACGCAAGTGCTGTAATCGTTCTTTCTTTAAAATCGTTCTAGTTAGAGTTGCGTAAAAGAGCAGAAGAACAATCAGTCGGACACAAATATCTACCTTTGCTCTTGCAAATTTCATTTGTGCAATAGTTTGATTGTGTGACGCAAAAGTAGTGGTTAAAAAAAAAGCTTTAAGCAACACTTTTTAACCATACCAGCAGAACACACTAAACATGCTTTTCACAAAGTTTAGCACAACGTTGCTGTTTTATTTGCCGTAGTACTATTCATCGTGCTATGTAAGTATTGTGCCAAAAAACAAAAACACTCACATTCAGCGTCATACGCCTGTTTTCCTAAAAACTCGGCCTACACAGAATGCAAATTGTTTTTATCTCATTTGCTAACTTAATATTTGTACACTGTGTTGTGTCTGTAATCGTGTTTGTGTGACTCACAAGGAACGATTGCAGCCGTTTAAGGTAAGGTTTATAACAATACTTCTGTATCACACAACACAGTTTGTGCTTGCCAAGTTTCTAGAAAGATGGGCATATAACTCTGCCTTTTCCTCTACACAACCTACTTATACAGCATAACGAAGAAACACTCTTTATCATACAAGCAGAAGACACTAAATATGCTTTTCACAATGTTTAGCGCAGCATTGCTGTTTTATGTGCAGTATGCGTCATGCTGTAATTGCGTTAAAGAGCAGAAGAACAATCAGTCAGAGAGGTCATTTGTGCAATAGTTTGATTGTGTGACACAAAAGGAGCTTTTAAACAAAAGCCTTAAGCAGCACTCTTTCATCATACCAGCAGAAGGCACTAGATATGCTTTTCACGAAGTTTAGCCCTACATTGCTGTTTTATGTGCAGTAGTACTATTCAACGTGCTATATAAGTATTGTGTCAATAAACAAAACACACATTCAGCGTCATACACCTAAGAACTCGACCCACACAGACGCAAATGTTTTATATCTCATTTGCAGTGGCAAACTTAGCTTGTACAATTTGTGTTGTGTTTGTAATCGTGTTTATGTGACACACACGGAACGATTGCAGCCGTTTAAGTTAACTTCGCAAAAAACATATTTAGTGGTTTCTGCTCGTTTGCTGAATAATACGACCTCAGTTGTGATTTTTTTGAAACCTGTAAAAGTTATTACTTAAACGCAAGTGCTGTAATCGTTCTTTGCATGTCACACAACACCCGATTGCACAAATGAAAGGCATATGTCGCTGACTTATTGCTTTCCTGCTCTTTTACACAACTCTTACAGCATAACAAAAAAATAAACAGCAATGGATACGTGATCGCGTGAAAAGCATATTTAGTGTGTTCTGCTGGTGTGATGAATTGTCCCATTCGTCATGTAGGTAGTGTTGCGTAAAAGAGGAGAAGATGTCGGCCACATATATCTATCTTTGCTATAGCAAGTTTCATTTGTGCAATACAAAGACGAAAACAAAAGCTTTAAGGACCCCTCTTTCATCATACCAGCAGAACACACTAAATATGCTTTTCACAAAGTTTTGCGCAACATTGGCTGTTTTAGTTTCAGTGGTACTATTCATGGTGCTTTATAAGTATTGTGTCAATAAACAAAACACTCAAATTAAGCGTCATACACAGATTGCGAATTGTTTTTATCTAATTTGCAGTAGCAAACTAAATATTTGCAATCTATCTGTGTCTGTACTCGTGTTTGTGTGACACGCAAGGAACGATTGCAGCCGTTTTGCAGGTTGGGTTTGCAATGTTTCTAAAAAAGAAACATGACTTGTTCCTCTACACAACCCTACTTATACAGCATAACAAATAGTACTACTGCACATAAAACAGCAGTAAAGAGCTAACTTCGCAACAAACTATATTGTGTTTTGTACTCGTATGAATAATACGACCTTTGAAACCTGTTAAAGCTATTATTTAAACACAAAGTGCTGTAATCGTTCTTTTCATGTCACACAACACCCGATTGCACAAATTAAAGACATATGTCTCTGACTCTTTGCTTTCCTGCTCTTGTACACAACTCTTACAGCATAACTAAACATTAAACAGCAATGGATACATTTTGTGAAAAGCATATTTAGTGTGTTCTGCTGGTGTGATAAACTAGACTTGTTAAAACCTTTACTTAAACGGCTGCAATCGTTCCTTGTGTGTCACGAGCGAAATACCCCTTTGTGAAAACTCTGCCGTCACAGACTGCAAACTCTTTCAATCTCACTCGCAGTACCAAATTTCTTTGTGCATTCGTGTGTTTGTGTGACAGAAAAGGAACCAATGCAGAACTTGCATTTAATTCATAGATTTAAAAGACTTAGGCAACACTCATTCCTCATTCTAGCAGAATCCACCAAATATGCATTTTACTAAGTTTACCTGTCTAAAAACTCTGCCGCCACAGACTGTTTTAATCTTGCTTACAGTAGCAAATTGAATTTGTTTAATTGAGTATTTTTGCACCCGTCGCCAGCAAAGTACACTAAATATGCTTTTTACTAAGGGTAAGCCCAACATTGTCCTACATAAACCCCAGTGTCTTATGTGCAGTAGCGGTATTTGTCATGCCAGTCAGAGTGTTTGTCAACTCAGAGCCTTACTTTTTAGAAACTTTGCAAGCACAAACTGCAAACTATTTTTTGTCTGCAATCGTGTTTGTGTGACACATAAAGAACGTTTGCAGCCGTTTAAGTAGAAGGTTTACAGAAGACTCGTTGATCACACCAGCAGAGGACACTAAATATGCCTTTCACGTAGGTCATCAATACATTGCTACAAAGTTTATTGTTCCATTCGTCATGTAGTTAGAGTTGCGTAAAAGAGCAGAAGAACAATCAGTCGGACACAAATATCTACCTTTGCTCTTGCAAATTTCATT
>JAVSBV010145134.1:0-15860 GCA_033117975.1 Parotocinclus spilosoma | reverse complement strand
CGCTTTTGCAGTGGCTAAGTGGCGACTTGTGGCTTTTTTGTAGTAAATGGAAATGTTAGGCAAAGACCTGTAGGTGGTAGTAGAGGGTTGGGGAGAAACTCGGGAGCGTTGTAGTGATGCCAGAGACAGAGTTTCTTTGGTAACCACAGATATTACATATTTCTTATTCGCTATCACGTTCTTTGGTCAGATTAAGCGGAATTTTGGTCCAAATAAGCCAATAACATTACACGTATATAATAGGATTTGATCCAAATAAGCGGCTGGTCCCATTAATCGGAATCGACTGTATTTCAAAAACTTTTTTGTAATCTGAAAAAAACAGCTTCTGTAGGCTACAGTGGCAAGTAGTGACAGCAAGAAGGTCCTGGGTTCAGTCCCAGGGTGGAGTGGTCTGGGTCTTTTCTGTGTGGAGTCTGCATGTCCTCCCTGGGGGTGTAGGTTTACTCCGGGTACTCCAGTTTCCTCCCAGACGCCAAATAAATGCACGTTAGACTAATTGATTACACTAAATTGGCATCTATTTCTGCCAGAATCTCTAATGATGATGCTTATCATCTGCAGTCCATCTAGCACATGGTCTCCCTGTCCTGAGATGATCATCCTAAGTACTGGTTTCATTGTAGCGTTTGATGATTTTGCCCACTGTATGCGCACCTTAATGATCAGCCTTCAATCCATAAAGTAACTATGAACTGAAGAATTAAGGTAGTTCTGAATTCAGAAGGGTGTCTCACCATAACGTATGGCAGTGCTCTGTGCAGCCTCAGGGAAACTCTGAAATTCAAAATTACCCTGGTTATAACCAGTGCTGCTGATATTATTGTTTTTACTTGTTCATCATGTTTAAGAGAAATTAAACCTAAATGAAGCAACTCTGTTCTGGACAAAATACCTGTTAAAAGCGCACGCGCGTGGGCACACACGTACGCCATCAGGTCGCGCGTCGTTGCGTCACTGTCCGGGCGGCGCACCGGCAGCAAGAACAGCAGCACCGACAGGCTTATGGATTTAAAGTCCACAAACAACGGGCCGCCCGGCAGGACGCCGCACGGGAGAGAGGCGCTGTGTCAGCGGGAGCAGCAGGAGAAACTGTCGGGTCTAGTGAAAAGCGTCCACCGCAAACTGCGGAAGAAATTTATCGAAGGTAACTCGGTTAGCAGCTGAAGCTAAACTAGCACTGTTTGCTCTCTAGGCTATGATGCTATTTATTCCCGTTAGTTCTAAAGCAACCAGAAGCGTGTCAGATCAAATGTTACCACATTTTCCACCCAAATCGATTTGCTTTTGCTGTTTTTAACGAGCTGTCATGTTTAAATCATAATAAACTAATTGTTAGGTTGGAGCTAAGCCAGTTATAACTAACTAACTAACTAACCTGCTTCTTCAAACTACCTACTCAATCCATGTAGTGATTTACTTGCGATATGCTCGTGCAGTCTTTACTAACTGTTGGTTTGGTTCGTTTAAGGCCGTAAAACTGGTATGATTGTTTTAAAACCAGTAAACAACTGGCATTTATTACTGAAAGTACATTTTGTTGAATCCAGAGTGGCTTACAAGCTACACTATTTGAAGCCATACAGATAAAGGCCTTGGCAACACTGGCAGTTTGGCAAGGTGGGATTTGAACCCTGGACCTTCTGGTCTACAGCTCAATCCCTTAATTGCAACGTTCCAGTTCAGTCTTAAGGTTTAGCTAAGCTTGGGTTAAACTTGATAGCTTGTTGCGCATTTAGTTGCGTTTCCTTGTTTATTGCAGAATTCAGCCTGACTCCAACAAATTCATTGAGCTGTGCAAAAACAAGTCTGGGCAGCTCTCTGTAAACTGCTTCCTTCTAGTCAATTTACCAAACATGTTTGTTTATTAGGTAGGCAAATGTTTTTGTGTTAGAGAGCTCAGCCTAATAATGGGGGATTGTATCCAATGGCTTTGCGTAGTTCTGCTTTCTGTTGAATAGAAAGGAAGTTTCAGAACAGGTTCATGTTGTAAGTGGCGTTTGTTGAATTTTGGTAGTAACATCTAACCATGAACGTCTTCAAATGTCTTGGATCTTCCCAGAGTTACTTATGTTTATTGAGTAGTGAGCTGATACTGAACTGATTATCTGTAACTAGGGTCTGGTTTGTAATCTTTAATTTTAGATCATTATCTGATCTGATTTGAGATTTTCCAATAAATCCACGGATGTATTCATTTTGCAAATGTCTAACACACATCATCCACATGAACATGAGTTCAACTTTATATGCAAGTTTGTGTCCGCGCTGTAATGGAAGTGGGGATTCTCAGTTTGGCCGAGTATTATATAGGAATTGTCACAGTTATTTTCATATTTGTTTTTAAGCCTAATTTGGTACTAAACCCTTATTTGCTGAAGGTCCTGGGTTCAATCCCAGGGTGGAGCGGTCTGGGTCCTGTCTTTGTGGAGTCTGCATGTCCTACCTGCGTCTGTGTGATCCCTGGGTTTTCTCCGGGTACTCCAGTTTCCTCCCACAGTCCAAAGATGTGTGTTAAGTTGATTGTTGTTTCTACAATACCTCTGATGTGTGAGTGGTTAAATGAGTTTGTGATTGAATGTGCCCTTTGATGGATCGGCTCCCTGTCTAGGGTTGTTCTTTCCTTGCGCAGCATTTATACCAGTTGGGCACCGGAAATGAGCAAACATTTGTTTGTTAAACGCATTGGGAAGCCATATTGGCATTTTCAGCACAAATAATTAAATTTGTTTAGTGCTTCCGATATCTCTTTTAGGGTGAGTGGTGGAAGTTTTTTTGGAACTTTTTCAACCCAAGATCGTTGTCGTGTTGCCCACCACAATTGGGAAAAAAACATCTGAAAAATGAGGGATAAACATTACTCAATATAGACCTGCTATCAAGCAATGTGCTGTTGAAGGTTACTTCCTACCAGTTCTTCTCCTGCTATGTAACAGTATGTGGGGGTTCCCTTAAGGGAAACTCTGTCGATAGCAAGCAATGGCTGGATTTCTTTTTTAAACCCTGTAAAGAATTTTATAATGGATGTGGAGGGGGGCAAATCAGGCAAAAGTAAAATCTGACTTGTGTAAGGCTCTGTTGAACCAAATCTCTTAAAGCCTGTAATAAAAAAAGTTCTTAATGATTTAACCCTGCTTATACTGGCAAGGATAAGTCCGTAAGGAGGTCCGTAACCTATCACACAATGTACCCTGAGCAGGTTGCAGGTTGGATAGTGCTTTCTGCAGTGCCAGATGATATTTGGGATAAGCAGTAGGGGAAGAGTAGGTTAAATCATTTATTTAATATCCTTCTCTGTAATTTTGTGCTGTTTTACTGATAAAGATGTGTTAAATTCAGTGGTGCCAGTACAGGAATGTTGAATAATGTCCACAAAAATATGTGGAAACTTTGCGATTTAGATGTTTCCAAACACGATGTAATAAACTGTGCTTATCTATTTATGATGACCTGCTCTATTTAATTATGTAAGATGGGTAAAATCTTATTTAAGCCCTTTCTTGCTCTGCACAATCTTTTAGTCTGTATCTTACAGTCTCTCTGTTACCTTTTTTTTTAACTTTGTAATAGATGTTATTTTATGTGGCATTGAAACATATTTCGTGTTGTATTTGCGACGCAAGCAAATATTCAAATCAAATCATATTCAAGTCCGCTGCTGTCCTGCATAGTCCCACATAGTCATCATGCTACACAGGTCAGATCCAGAGAATCATTAATTTGAGAGTGTGAGATTATGTTAATTCACCAAAAGGTACATTTCATATAACCATTTTTACTCCTCTTTACCAGTGCTCGTAATTATAGAGGTTCTGCCTTTCATTTTCTGTGCTACTCTGTAATAACTAGCTCAGCTAATCTGTCTTTACTGCATGATGTCTGTTTTGTGAAATCATTATTTGGCACTTGTTGAGGAACTGAGTAATGGATCCCAACTGGATAGTCTGTACTGGTCAATGAATGTGCCTGGATCAACCTAGAAATCTAATTTTATCCAAAGTGGGACAATCCCAAGGAAATGTGGATTAGGGCCTGCTTAAGGGACCGACAGCATCATGTTGGCTCTTTCCATTTGGCACCTCTGGAATCGGGATATTCTAGAACACGTCTCTTGTTTATACCAAGCACTGAGTTCATTATTTGAAATTGTACTACTCACACACTTTTTTTTTTTTTTTTTTTTTTTGTGAGCAGTATATTAGGTCATAGATACATAATCATCTTTGCCAAAACAGTGTTTTAGCAGTGCCTTGGGGTTGGGATATGTCGTTTTCAGGGAAGTCATAATTGACATAGTTGATCTGTATATACAGTATCTCTGTACACTAGTCCATTCAGTAAAGGTCTGTTGGATAATAAGTAAAGCATGATCGAGTCTGCTGAGCATTCTGACGTGATATTCATACCAAGCAGGGCAGTGCAGTTTTTCAGTCTGTCTTGTTTTTGTCTGATTTTCTTAAAATCTGTGAACACACGTGTTTTCAATTCAGTCATGGGGTGGCTCACTTCTTCATTTGGTTATTCTCGTAAACCCTGTGCAGATAGCTTATGGGGAAAACGGTTTTTTTTTGTATTTAGACTTTTATTTAAACACTTGTTTTGTAACTCGAGCAGCGCATGCATGTACAGCAGTTGTTTAGATTGATGATCATTGAATCCTAACAAGTTTGCGACATCTGGATGATGTCTCGGGAGATATTTTTTACCTCTGATATCTATTGAGCATAATTCATGTATCTTCTTCTGTCACTTTATTATCATGCTTGGAACAAATTACTAGTTCCACCAGCCGGCTGGCCAGTTAGTCACACTTTTTTTTTGTTTGTTTTGATAAGCCAGGAGCTTCTAGTCTAATCCACAAAGTGCTGATGCTGCTCAGGCGGTACCTGCTACAATTCATTTTTGTAGACTGCTCACAGAGTTAGACGATATTTTATTATGGGAAATTTCATTTTGAAGTATCCCCTAATTGTTTGAGCAGTATACTTGTATTTTTGGCTAGACAGTATCATTGTGTGTATTGTTATTCCTTAGATTTAGTTTAAAAGCTCCCTGTCCTTAAGCTCAATAATCTTCAAATCACAAAAATGGCAGTGAAAGGATCATGCTCCTATTAGACCCTAAAGACATTTTTTTTTCCACTAATATATCACTATAACATACATAAGTTGTATGATTAAACATATATGTATCTACATAAAGGGGAAGAAACATAAGAATGTCAAAAATGGAGCAAATAATATTCTTCTGTAGTTTTAAACTGTTCCAAGAACAACAATGTAAGACCCAAATACTATACAGCAATGCATTTTCAGTAATAGCCAGTCAGGATGAAGTGAAGTGAAGTACACTGTAAAACAACAACGTTAACACAACACTCTACAGCCATGCAAGTGGACAATAGAAGTGTCAACAGGATACATTTATTACATTTATGTAATTCATTACCATTAATAAGAAGTTGGAAGTATTGACAGAAGAAAAGAAAAGTTATCTTGTTTGCTGCATCTATTTATCAACTTATTCTGCATTTTAAACGCAAAAACATTCATTTTTAGTAGCATCTTTCTTAAGAAAAAACATTCTTTACATAGGAAGTAAGAACACAAGGATTCTTACTAGGTATAGAGACCGATCTGAGGAATACTCAGTGCTGGTCTGCTCGGGTCAAAATCTCCTCTCGCAGAAAAGTGAATAAGGGGCATTTCTAATTACAAGGGTAGCTGTAAAACATCTAAATAATTGCTAGGATTTAAAGACTTGTACTATTCAATGTAGGAACTGAAAACAGGATTTCCCCATGGGGTTTTCCTTCTGTTTGATTTCAAATGTAGATTACTTTAGTAATTAGATTTTAAGCTGAGTTTATGTTTAAGATTGATGACATCTGTAACCTAGTTGAACACAACTGTTACATATTTTCTATATATTGCTAAACACACTTCTGTCTCCTGTTTGCTTTGTCTCAGTGGGGGATTTTGATAAGATCTGGCGTGAACACTGTGAGGATGAGCAGACTCTGAATGAATATGCCCTCGCCATGAAGAGTCTTGCTGACAACCACTGGTCCAAAAAATGCGATGGAGAGGGCCGCATCGATTGGTGCCGCAGGTACAGGGAATCCTGGGTACAGAGGATGTTTAACAAGAAATTGCAAATCTTCCTAGTTCCTCACGCTTAGACTGTTTTGTTCATTTTAGTATTTGTCTGGAGTACTTCATGGATGGAGGATTGAGGAAAGCCATGGAGAAGGATGAGAAGACAGCAAGGCATGCTGCAGCTGCCAGTGGAGCACCTGTCAACACTCAGCCAGACCCCTCACTCCTCAGGTATACTACATTCCTTTAATGCAGTGCAGTTCAAAGCTTGGGCATTTCCTCCTGCAGTCCAGCGACATGCGTGTTAGGTCAGTTGGTGTATCTAAAGTGGCCCTTAGTGTGTGATGATGTGTATGCGCCCTACAATGAATTGGCACCCCGTCTAGGGTTGTTCCTGCTCTTGCACCCAGAGTTTCCAGGTGATCTAGTTAATGGCAATTCATTGCAATTTTTGAATTGTTTGCAATTGATTGATTTGTGCTTGCTCCAATTTTGACCATAACCGTATATACTGCTCACAAAAATTTCCCATAATTAATGATCCCCTGATTTTTGTAAACAGTAGTTTTGCCTTTTAAAAAGCACTGCACAGCCATATGAGTGGAGGTTGAGCTTCAACAGAATGAGTGTATTCATTTGTAAGAATTAAAATGCTTTGTCCTGTTCACAGTATTTAAACACAGTATTTCACTGCAGCTACGATTACATTGCAATACAGTGTTACCACAATAAAGCTGTTATCTCGTGTGCCATGTGACTAAGTGTGTTGTCTGTTTGTTCTGTCTGTGTCTGCTTGAATCTGCTGTCGTCCAGTAAATAGTCACGCATGTAAGGAAGTGTCCAAATGAATTTACTGCAATCACAAATTCTGTTCCCTATTGGCTAGGAATAGTCTATAGTGTATAGAATGTAGGGAATAGTGACTTGTTTGTTTGGTTTATTAAACGTTGCTATTAGAACCAGCAGTAATTTCAGCGACACTCAATTTAATGGGAATTTAGAGTAATCAATTAACTTAACACACATATCTTCGAACTGTGGGAGGAAACCTCAGACACAGGGGTACATGCAGACTCCACACAAAAGGTACCCAGACCACTCCACCCTGGAATTGAACCCATAACCTTCTTTCTGTCAGGTGGTGGAGCTACCCATCAAGCCACCGTGCTGCCCGCAATAGCGAATAGAGGACCATTTCAGATACAGTCCATACCTGTGGGCTTTTACAGGGTCAAGCAATGAAAATAGGATTATGAAATTGAAATAAAAATGATCTGTATTAAAATATTATTGTTAACACGTTAACTTTTATTAGTATACCAAGTATTTAACAAATACAAGTTGTGGGTAAATTATACTGCATGAGAAACAGCATGTATATCTGTATAGACTAGATATCCTGTATTTGGTTTCTTCAGTCCATGATCTTATATGTTTACAATTGTGTATATATGTAATGGTATTTCTTTTAGGGGTGGGAGATGTATACGTTTGCGGCAATTATATCTTTGGCGATATATTTTAACAACATACAATTGCAACACAATATATTTTATACTTTAAAATACCTCACCTTGCGGCATTATTGAATTTCCTTTTACTCAGCTGCATGCTTCTGCTTGAGGTGGTGAAACATATTTTACATTATATCTGTTGCTCTGCCAATGAGTCACGTACTGGGCGTATGCCGTACAGTATGTAAATGCATTACATTATTACGTAAACATGTCGGAACATCAAGATATGGATATTTTATATTGTTAAAAAAATTATTCGGGTATTATCGCAAACGATACAATATGGCACACCCCTAATTTCTATATTTTCACAATTGTAGATTTCCCTTCTTTATTATTAAGCTTTGTGTTTTGATCTTGTTCTTGTGTTTTTTTAACTGGTAATCCATAATGCAACACAATTTCATTTTGCACACTCGTGTATGAGTTTATAGCTAAATGATCGTACAGTAATCTTGAATCTAGAGTTCTGTATTAATGGAATTTTTTGTGACTTTTTGTTCTGGTTCAGTTTCAGCTCAAGTTTCCAATTCACCAAGCTGCGTCTGTTGGATGTGGGAAGCTGCTTCAATCCATTCCTGAACTTTGACGAGTTCCTGACAGTAGGAATTGACATAGTGCCTGCGGTGGAGGTACGAAATGGTGACCGAATAAGGGATGCATAAATGTATAACAAAAGTACTAATAAAGTCAAGACAATTATTAGTAGAGCCGCAACAAAACTTAACAGAAATTCAATACTTTGGGGTTTTAACCAAAAGAGAGAAAAATATTTTGACAGAAAAAGGCTTCAATTCGTTGCACAAACAAACCCTGAAGACTTGTAACTACATCTTTTTTAGGCAAGGCATTTAAATAGCAGATGCAGGATATGAGAGCTGGGCCAGTGCAGGGCTGGATCAGAGGTGTGAGAGAAATTCTGGGATGGAATCCAGTATACTGAAAATAATGGCAAGAGTTGTAACCGTGAAATAGATCGAAACCTCAGTTGTCAGCTTGGAACACTTTATTTTAATGGTAACAAAAAGTCGAGAGTAGTTAAAAAGTTAAACTTACAAAGTATCAAAACATGTTTTTATTAAACAAGTGATTGTATTTTTGTCTTACAATGTACTAAATCATTCACATTGAATCATTTGGCATTTGACCTATGTGGATATGTTACAAAATAAAAACTAGATAAATATAGCTATGTAAAAGTTTTTGATCGAATGGGACAGGGTCTGTAGAGCCAACGTCACGTGACCTGGTGGGACCTTGCAATGCTGAGGTAAAATTTTGTGTTTATGGATAAACCCCAGCTGATGAGGGTGTACCCGTATTGCCAGTTGCAAGCCTGTATAAAGGGGAAGGACATTAGGCGTAGAAAGCTGTGCTAAATCTGTTATTATGGTGTGATGACCTCTAACAGTATATTGCACAGCAAACTCTATGAACTCGAGCCGATTGTAGAAAAATCCTTCGTTAGTATGGACGCTCAGTGGGTAGCACAATGCCATCACAGCAACAGTCCTAAGGTTGGAGTGGTCTGGGTATTTTCTGTTTGGAGTCTGCATGTTCTCCATATGTCTGTGTGGGTTTACTCCAGGTACTCCAGTTTCCTCCCGCAGTCCAAAGACATGCATGTTGGGTTAATTGATTACACAGGCACGTGTATGCTCCACACAGAAAGGACCCAGATCACTCCACCCTGGGATTGAGCCCAGGACCTTCTTTCTGTGTTGTGCCCATGCTACCCACCTAGTGTGAATACTAATGAAATATTTTTTAACAGTTTGCTGTGCCTAGCCATTTTGATTGCTGCACCTCTTAGGGGGTCCTTGTGTGTGTCACTGAAATGGCCATTGATCCTGATAGCGACGTTAAGTAAACAATCAGTATAGACGGTCAAAGTCAAATCACCTTTACAAGATGACACATTGGCCATTCAAAGTTGACACAAACATGTCCTTACAATGTGAAGATGCCCCAACGACCAATTATATAAACAATCAAAAACATCCTCAGCACTGAACACAGGAAGACCGCAATAAAAAAAAACTGCATAAATTACCAATTTAAGAATGCATCGCCAAGTAAAGTACTTTTTATCACACAAATGTAAAACATCACTTAGAATTTGTATGTCTTTTTCCCTGCAGATAGCCTTTAATGTGCTGATTTGGCAATAAACAAAACCAAACAATTGGCAGCAGCCGAAAGGGGATACATGAATACATAGAAAAGTTGTAGCGTGCTGGATGCAGACTCATTTTAAATCTCAGCAAAAACCAGTTTTCAGTAAATGTCATTAAAAACTACCCGCTTTAGCGCACACACACACATGCACTCGCTGCTTAGTCATAACCACATGACCAGCCCGTGATTTCCTTTGATTTCAGAGCGTGTACAAGTGCGATTTCCTGAACCTGCAACTCCAGCAGCCTCTGCAGCTGACGGGTGACGCGCTTCACACCTTCATACACCAGCTGCGTGACCCGATCGAAGCTTTGCCAGGGCAGCTGTTCCACGTGGTGGTATTCTCGCTCCTGCTTTCCTATTTCCCCTCTCCTTACCAGCGCTGGCTGTGCTGCAAGAAAGCTCACGAGCTGCTCACACTACACGGCCTCCTCCTGATCATAACCCCCGACTCGTCACACCAGGGCCGTCACGCCCTCATGATGCGCAGCTGGCGCGTGGCCATCGAGTCGCTGGGTTTCAGGCGCTACAAGTACGTTAAGTATTCTCACATGCACATGCTGGCCTTCCGCAAGGTATCGGCCACCACCACCAGCGACCTGGTGAGCCACAACTACCCCGAGATGCTTTACATACCGCAAGATTTTGGCACGCTCGATGACGGCGAGGTGTTCAGGGACTTTCAGCAGGTACGATCAGACTCTGATGATGAGCAGCTGGCGCTGAGCTTCTCCGAGCTCCCTGACGCTCCCTATGACTCCGATTCGGGCGACAGTCTAAGCGGCACAATGTCCGTCCATGAGCTAGAGGATCCCATTCTACTGTACACCTGAAGGTCTGTGATGAGCCTTTCTGGAGATTTAACCATAGGCTTTTGATCCTTAGTCATAAAGTCTTCTCTTTGTGGGTGTGCAATATGGAAGAAAAAACGCTGTAATACTTGACTTTGTTTCGCTACGGTTTTTCTCAGGCAACAAATCTGAGCAATTGGAGAGAAAAAAAAAAAAAAGTTCAATAAATGATAAACACTGTAAACAAACATCTGACTACACCCACAATCAGAAATACGTCTATGTAGCATGATATATGGAGAGGGGCATACTATGGAGAGGCGTGTGGGTAAATTAAAAAAAGATTCGTACAATTTACAGTTTTTGTGCACATTTTCTTTTATTTGTGGTTTTATTTAGTGTATTCTGACCGTCACATAATTCCAAAAGTCTGCAAAAAACATTTTGAGGCCATAACAACAAAATAATGCTTGTGACCTCAATATATTTATTTGTTGCCCCAAAATATGATTTCATGGCTTTGATGCATTTAGTTGTGGCCTAAAATCTTATTTTATGGCCTAATAATGTCTATATGCGGCCTCAAAAGAATATTTTATGGCTTCTGAATATATAAGATCCCCCAATAATCACAAATATTGGGGGATATTTCAACATGAAATAGTTAGTAATTAAATGTCCCTTTATTTTTGTGATCTCAATATTATTTGATGAACGCAATTAATGTATAAATGGTCACAAAATATTATCTTATGGTCTGAATATATTTATATGTGGTCTCACTATATGTTTTGTGAAATTAAAATATTTATTTGTGGCCTCAATTTAGAAAATGTGTGCATGAATTGCAGATCCCTCATATTTTTTATAATTTCACCATATTTCATTTTTACCCACCGCTCCTCCTTGTCTCCATAATATCTTTATATTGCCCAGCCCTACGATTTTATGTGAAATTTTGCAGTTTGCACAGATGATGGTGATGTTGGTACCAACGACCCAGAGTAGCCACAAAACCCAGCAGTGTCCTTTGTGTCCAGTGCATGACAATGACAATTACTTTACATGAAGCAATGGCTGGACCAGTCTCTTATGTTGCCACCATTGATAGTTTATGAACATTTTTTGATTTATGTGGCTGCCATAGGAGAACTAGCTCTCAGTAACTCTGCTGTTGAGATGTTTAGAGGTGAGGGTTTGGACCTTTGAACCGTTAAATGTATCCACATGGTGAGTAGCAACTGGTTGTAGATTTGCAGATGTAGTAGATGGATTTGGTAGATGGCACAGCTTTGAGCTCAAAAGAACCTATTTAAGTAGCATAAATAACTTTTGTATAGCTAATTCAGATGCTTGTGTGTGTTGAGTGAATATAAAATAATAAGATATTTTACAGACAGCTGATTTGATCTTGTTCTGAGAATAGATTTTCAAAATGTAGTAATGAGAAGAACTTTGCCTTTTAACCCATCATACGTAGTTGGTGCACTTTCCGTAGCCACTGTTCCAAGAGTCACCTAGTTCTGCCCCAGAAACATGGGGAGTGAGGCAAGAATACACTCCGCATCCATTTACATTTACAAAATTTAGCAGACACACTTACCCAAGTGTTAGTCTTACAATCCAAGCAATTGTGGGTTGAGACCCAACAGGAGCAGTTTGGCAGAGGTGGGATTTTGACGCTGGTCATTCTGGTCCCTAGTCCAGTACCTTAACCTACCTCAGTCCCAGCATCTATCAGAAGTTCATATCAGAGCATCACTTGGGGTCGGTTTCCCAGATGTAGAATTGATCCTGCTCACCATTCAATTAGACTGAATATATTGAGTTCACAATTCAATTTTCTAGCAGTTGGTAAACCATGCACATTTTCATGCACATTTCAAGTATAAAAATCCCTTTAGCCCCCTGCATATAAATAAAGGGATGACTAGAAACATAGGTTTAAAGTTGTAAACAGAAAGCTGTTTTGTGACTTTAACATATCATAAGCAAGTTAAAACGCCCTTATTTTGCAGAATAACAATTAAACCTGATGTGTAGTAATTAAAGTCAAATAAATAAACAAGAATGCATAATCCATCACGCCAATGGTGGACAGGACCATGCTCATTACTCCTCCATTAGTTAACACAATCGTGCGGTTTTCCTTCTGACCAGATTGGTTTTGCTAATGTAGGTGAAGTTCCCAACACTTCGACAGTGACTCCTGCAGACCATTTAACATGCTAGCATTCTCACTCTGGGAGAGGTGCTGGAACCCTGTGACCAGGAAGAGCTTTTAATGCTGTAGGAGATTGTTCCCACCCAACTTGCTCTTACTTTGTAGTCTCGTTACAAGATCTCGTCTGGCTCAGTAGAACTTAGTTGAACTTTTTGTCACTGGTGGCTCGTAGAAAAGTAAGCAGAACATTTGTAGTTGTAGAGTGCTTGCTGTGGTGTTTATTTTTTGTAGTTGTTGTTTTTTTGAAGTTTTCTTTCCATTTCCTTGATACTAATTAAGCAAGGGAGCAGGTAAGAACAACGTGAAAAGATTAGATGATGGGTGCTGCGTGCTGTTTGTGGTGTAGATTTTTGGAGTGGATGTTCAAGCTTTATAATCGTACGATCAAAACGCTGCATTTCAAACATATCGACTAAATTGCACATTTGGAAAACAAGCTTGCTTTTCATTTTCTGACTATTTACTGCTTTTACTGACTGCCAGTTTGTAAGCAAAGTGTGATTATACCAAGATCTTACGCAGCTTAACTACTGACTGTAACAACTTTGCATTTAATTCAGCTTCTAAGTGCACATTTTGAACTTTTCGTGCTAGATTGAGGATTCAGGAAGATTTCAGACCTTTGAAAGCGTTTTCGGTGATTATCCTACCCTGAGTGAGATTTTTCTCCCTGTCTCGTTCATGCTGTGCGCTTTGCTTCCCTTCGTATTTCACTGTGAAATAGGCAGCTTCTTTGGCTGCATCATTTGCACTCGTTTAACACTCTTTGGAATGCTTTAATAAGAGCCACCCTATAGCAGTGCATGCATAGCTTTAAATGCTTTAGTTAAATGAATGAGTTGTCACAGAACATGCCTTTGGGTGGCTCAGCATATATCTTATACCTTGTGTTCTCCGCGGATGGGTGCTCCCTAACCCCATCACCATGACCAGGACGAAGCACATTTTAAAATGTAAAACTGGAGTAAATAGCACAGGTATTAATTGCCCATTTATTATGTGTGTGTGGCTTTAAAAGAAAGTGATAACTCTTATTCATTTTTCCAAGTGTTATAAGTTAATGCTTTGTTCATGTGGGTGTATATGTGAGACATTTTAGAGAGTGCCAAAAAAAAAAAAAAAAAAAAAAAAACTTCATTCTTGTTGAGTGAGTTTTTGAGAATGTTTTAGATGATAGTGGCATCCCCCATTGGGACCCTGGTTTCCCCTTTTGATATTGAATAGATACAGATAATCCCTTTTTGTGCCTTTTATCCTGAACTGTATTTTCGAAGCTTACATAGTGTTTAGAAAAATATTGAGAGTGAAAAGTCTTGAGATTGGAGAAATATCAAAAAGCCGAGGATTTGCGAGAACTTGCTGACTTTTAACCAGCTGTGGTGAAGATCCTCATCACCAATTCCTGTCACTTTAAACGTTTTAGCAATAGTATTTACAGGCCTTCTGTTAAATGTATTTAGTCTATAATATTGTACAATTTACACCATGGATGTGTTTTTTAACGTATGCCTTTTTGACGTTTGCATTGTAATGTCCCTACTTTCTCGTGAGCATGAAAGAATCTTCAGTGTTGTTGGAAGTTTGGCTTATTTGTGAACTGTTTCTCTATAAAGTGCAAAATGTTAATAAAAAATAAATGTTGTACTTTCACATTTGTTTTTTTGTTTTTTTCCCAGCGGTATTATGTAATACAGATCTGTGGGTTAAAAGTAATGTACTTAAATATCACAGATAGAATTCTGTTTAACAGATGGTTCCAGTTATAAACCTGACTGGATAACACAGCAATACAGACAGATCAAAATGATTGTTTACTGACACCATGTACAAACATTTATATCAGTAGGATATCAGGAACATATAAAGAATAACTTCTTTATGCAGGTTGACAGCCTCTTTTTGAGCACAGATACAATAGGATTACTAATGGTTTTAGGATTTGTGCAGACTCTTTAGCTATACTGGATTAGCTAAAAATATGACCAGTAACTCCACACACATTCCCATGCCACTACCCAACCATTGTATCTGCTGTGCTGAGAATGGTCCATCCCCTGAACAATATGTGGGTTGTAGTGACACTGTGGAACTTCAGGGCATCATCAAGTGTTGCTTTGTCCTTGTTGCTTTGCTTTGACTGAAATCACAGTGGTTAAAAAGTTTATTTTATCCTAAATTGATGAACCTGAACAGAACTACAAAATACCCATTCACTGCAGACACTACGTTTCCCATAATGCCCCCAACACATTTGCAAAAGCAGCCAACGCTTTCAGATCTCCACCGGTTTCTGTCTGGTGTTCTCATGGAGTAATGGAAATCTGAAAATATGCTAATTTACCAAAAAATAACCCACCCACATAGCAATGTCAGGTTGCTTCAAAACTCAGCATGCAGTTATATCTCAGATGGCATTGTTTGATCTGCCGACGCAAGTTGTTATCTACCATTCAGACGCAGGTGTACCTTCACTACGCACCCCTGTATTTGTTTGGACCATCTCCAGGTGCTAAGGCCAGACTTTTTTAATTGTTTGTTCCTCGGATGTCCCTACTTAAAAATCTACTGAGGAGGGAGGGGAAAAATACAAATAAATCTTTATTTTTCAGCACTTTTCAATTTCTCGAGGACTATGTGGAATTAATACAAGTAAGGGGGGAAAAAAATTAAAATATTTTTTTATTTTAAAATAACATTTATTTAACCTACAATTAAATTAAAGTAAATCTGGAAAAAAAAATTAATGTACAGAAGCAAACTGTTGGCTCCTCACCGGAGGGCGGAAAAAACTAAAGAGCAATTTTCTGAATTTTAACCATTAGTACTTCAGAAGATCCGAGAAATACCAAAAAATATATATATTTTTTTTTATTCTTCAAATATGATTGTTGGTGGATCTGCGAAACAAGCAATAAAAAGAGTCTGGCCTTAGCAGAAACAAATATGTTGTTGCTGCACCCATTACCCATCATCGGAGGGCAGCACGGTGGCTCGGTGGGTAGCACCGCTGCCTCACAATAAGAAGGTCCTGGGTTCAATCCCAGGGTGGAGA
>JAVSBV010145125.1:0-15860 GCA_033117975.1 Parotocinclus spilosoma | reverse complement strand
TTCGATATCATAGAAACTAGAGCCAATTGACAGTTTTCCTTGTGATATTTGAATTCAGCACATAAAAATCATTAGGGGATGACTCATTTCATTTCAGAAACAAACAACTTTTGAAAATTTGTTGACCAGTGTTATCTTCCGCTTAATCCACACACGGTCGGTCACAGGCCAGCGGCTGCCCACCCCGTCAACCCTGGGCGCAAGGGCAGGAACAACCCTAGATGGGGCTCCAATCCATCGTAAGGGACGCGCACATAGTCACACACTAAGGGCTACTTTAGAGACACAAATTAACACACATGTCTTTGGACTGTGGGAAGAAACCGGAGTACCCAGAGTAAACCCATGCAGAAACGGGGAGGACAGGCAGACCCCACACAGAAAGGACTCAGACTGTTCCATCCTGGGATATACCCTGGGACTTTTTGCTGTGAGGCAGCGGTGCTACCCACCAAGTCACCGTACTGCCCCAACATAAACAACAATATTTTAGAATAATAATAAACTTTATTTATAGAACACTTTTCATACAGCTCATACAGTTGTCAGAGTTTAATATGTTTTACAAAGTAATTAAGTCAAATGAATTAAACTAAATTACACTAATATAATTTAAATAATAAATAGGGTTTTTTAATAAATAAAAGCTAAGGGTGCTCAGGTTAATACTGTGGGCTAATAAGAAACCTTACTCTATTCCTGTGGTTTTCAAAATGGAAGGCACATCCCTTAGGGGTGCCGCAGAGCAGAGTTTGAATACCAGTGATTCCACTGATGTAATCACCTAGAGGAAAAGCCATGCAATGCAGTTTGTTCTTTACAATTGGTTTGGCAAATACTGTTTGATGCAATAAGTAAAAGGTAGGCCTATTCATAATTATTTTTTGACACAAATCATTAGGTTCTTATGTTACTCTTTCACTCATCATTTATGGTCATTTATGATTTTGTATATCATAATGATCATTTCTTTTTTGCTCCGTCATGCACTGGAAAGACAGGAGCTACTTGTTTAGGCGTAGCCTTGCATTAAAGTGTATTCTTAGTAGCTGCATTTGTCTGTGTCTGTTAACAAATTCCCTTTAGCCTGGTTGTCAGATAATAACTTCTCCATTTTAACAAAGAGTCCATAGTCCAAATATTCACCCAAGACTGCCAAAACACACTGACAGCAATGAGGCATGGACAGGATTAGATTGTGTAGCAGTTCTTGTGAGATCTTCCTCATTCATTTGGAAATATGACTATCCCCTAATTTTGTGAGCAGCATATTTACAGCAGCCAATGATGTGCTAGTTTATGAATTCCACTCATAATAAAGTACAAGCAGGAAAATAAACAGTTTAATTACTTATTGAGCCTCCTAGTAGATCATACTTCAATCCCTCTAAAAGTTGTAGATGCACTAATTGCTATGTCTCCCAGACAGCATTAATGGGTGCATCAAATAACGTTTTGGTTGACAATATAAAAGTTAGTCATGCATGTCTTTTTTCGATACAATCCCAAATTGGAAAAATTACAGTATTATTATTACTATTGGTATTATTTATTTTTGTAACATTGAATTTGATTTTTATTTAATTACTGACAGTGTGAACCCAAGGTATTTCAAGTTTCATCTGGTTAACTTAATTTAATTTCTTAATATACATTAATTCCTGCATTTTAGGCCCGCAACACATTGCAAAAACAGTTAGTACAGTAAAGAATTTACCACTTTGAAACATTGCCATTCTTTCTCACAACACTTAAATGACATTTTGGCAATGATGATACCAAGCAGAGTCAGATGGTTTGTTGTCCTATTCTTCCTTTTATCTTGAGATGGGAATACAGGTTTGTTGTTGTGTATTTTTTAAAATTTCAATATTATCCACACATTCTCTATTGTGGAGAGGTCAGGATAACAGACAGGTCATTTCACTACTTGATGCCCCATCTTCCACAGCCATGCCATAGACAAGATTCCAGTCCCAAATTCTTCCAAAGAGCTCTATGGTCAATGTATGGCAAAGAGGCAACCTATATGTTGCCTAGAAATTGACTAGTTTATGGTTACTCACTCACTTACCTTACTAATTTGATGTAATTTAGGGTTGAGGCAGTCTGGGGCCTAACCTGCAGTACAAGGAACAAGGTAGGAACCATCAGTAGACAGGGTGCCGGTCCATCAAAAAGCATATACACACACTAACTCGCATTCGCGGTCACTTTTAAAGCAAAAATTAATCCAGCACATGTGCGTAACAATGTTGAAGATGCAAACTACACAAAAGCAGTGGCTATACTGGGACTCGGGTCTCTGGAGCTGTAAGGTGGCAACCAGACTAGTATGCACATTTGTCCGTACTTTTTCACATTTTAAGGATCAATTACATATTAGCTAATAAAATTGCACAACCTAAAAGGTGATAAGTTGTTTTTTTCTTTCACATGCAGGTTTGTAACTATGCTGTCATGACTAAATAACAATACGTGTTTTATTCCAAATGTTTTTGAACCATGCAAATTATAGCAAAATAATTATTTGCCATTTAAAGATCTCTCACTATTATAGTGAAGGAAGTATTGTGCACATTGATCAAAAACAGTATAATTATTATTCCTTCTTAAATATGTCAGCTTTAAACTAGTAATTATTGTTTGTATACCATGCTTATTACTTCAGCATTCCTTGTCTATGTAAATTATTAAATTTTGCAAATTTAATTAATTAATTAAAATGCAAAAGTCAAGTGATAATGTACCTTTTAAAACAAATAATGCTCATTTCAAATAGATTGCATTTTAAGCAGTGCTCATTGATATACTGTTTCATTTTTATCCTTAATTGCAACAAATTTGCAGCATCTTCTACAATAATAATAAAATTGGTATGTATACCATATATTTAACAGTATAGTAAAAAGGTATATGGCTTAATGTACTGTTAAGCATCTAAAACATCCTCAGACATGTAGTGGTTGTTGTAAGTTTGTGGACCATTAAACAAATTCTAAACTTCTTCAATATATGACATAAAACATCTTCAGAAATTTGCACATGTTAAAAGTTGTCAAGGTGATGCAGTTATTGGGTTTTTCATGGTACCCAACATCCTCACATGGTTTCATCTCTTTACACTTTCCCCGTCCCTTATATAACCACCCTCTGTCCACTACTATGTTCAGTCTCTGCACTTCTTTCTCATCTGGCTCCCCTTGCACCTACATTAATCTTTTTTCCCTGCCATGTACCAAACATGACAGCATCATCTCAACACTAGCAGCTGTGGCAGTATCCAGAGCCCAGGTGGCCTTCCAGGGGGTTCTGCCCATCATGGGTACATGTATAGTCCAGAGGGCTACTGGAAAAACATTTTGTGGACAGATGAGACTAAAATAGAACTTTTTATGAGACATTTTATGTATGAAGAAAAAAAAACACAAAATGCAGGATGAAAAGCTTTGACTGTATTCCATTTGTGTAACATGATGGTGGTGTTATCATGGTTTAGGTTTGGTTTGCAGCATATGGGCCACGACAACTTGCCATCATTAAGGGAATGGTGAAATATAAATTATAAATGAAAATTCCAACTAACATGTCAGGATATCTTTCCCTGAACTCTCAAGAGAACATAAATCATGCAGCAATACAGTGACCCTAAGCACATAAATCGTTTGATTAATAATGATTCAAGAAAAATAAAGTTAATGTTTTAGAATGGCCTAGTCCATCTTTGTTGCATCCATTCTCTTTATCCACTATAAAGAATTATGTGAAAAGGGTTTACACCCTTTGGGTCGCACTGAAAAATGTCAAGCCTTCTACATTAATAAAAATGAACGATTTCTTCACACAATTTTGACTTTTGTCACTTTTATTCCCAGTCACACGTATTACAACAAGACAAAACAGGAAAAAGCAGGGACACTGAGAGACTTAATAAAGAAAGAAACAGCTATTACTAAATAAATACCCTGGAAAATGTACCATTAAACCAATAAATGTGTTCACGTCACAAAGCAGATGACGATGATAGGTGTATTAATTGGAAATATAATTAAATTAGTTATTAAAAGTGCAAATTGGGTTGTAATATCATAAAACTACGAGCAATGAAACCTTCTCATTGACGGTCTTTAATACAGTCTTCTCATTTTTTCTTCTAGAAATCCTTCAAGACATGACAAATTGTCTAGATGTATTACAAAAAAGTCTAGATATTAGATTAGCTTGATCATAGCCTCATTCATAAATCAATGCTAACTAATGTGGAACCCCAGACTTTAAATGCCTTTTCACTCAAACAATTTGCACATCAAATGGTCCGTTTAAGTTTTTTGCCCCAATTCAAACAAATATTCAGACTATGAACATCAGCACCCCACATAGAATACTAAAAAATACAATCTTCCAACTCTACAATGTATAGTATAGTCCAGTTGGTGGCAATAATCATTAATTACATTTAAATATACATGCAAAAAAACAATCATTTGTGGTTTAGGAATGGATTGATCTGACTTATATGACCTCTTTGTAGGAAATCTGGTTCGGATTTCAAACAAATTGAAGTTTGAATTGCCTTCTGCAGCTCATTAATTTTGAAATCCAAAGCTCCAATGTATTTATATTGCCAGAACAACATTAATATGATGTTATTTTCATTACTATTGTCCAATTAATAAGTGATGTGCATGGATTTCCAGAGTATCATGTACTGTCTTATATAAAATCTTCTTTAATGTCTGACAGATATTTTCTGCATAGAAATGTATCTTTTACATCAATGGTATATGACTACAATAATAAAAAGAACCTGTTTTAAATATGATTTGATTTTGACTAATAAACTGTAAAGCAGGTATCAATAATTTTTCAACAAGTAAAACTTTGTTGCAGGCATCTTGAACTGAAGTGCACAGCGACGTGTACAGTGAACTGTAAAATAGCCATACTACAGAGTCATATTCCTTCAAAAAGGAAAATCTAATTGTAACTTCAGACTGGTATGTAGGAATTTCTGACTACCTTGTTAGTAAAGGTACTAAGAGAAGCAGAAAGAAAGTGAACGCTTCACTCTTAAAAGATACTCTCCCCTTTGAGCCACACTGTTGGCCTTTTGATGTGGTCATTGTTGGTCGCATGGTTTCTTTGTGGCATTTATGGACAGTCTGTTGAGAATTAACAGTCACAACGTTTATTTTCCTTAGGTGGCTCAATGTCTTGGAGATTCTGGAACTTAAGGGGTAGCTGAGCAGAGCTCTTTATTCCATCCCAGCCATCCCTTTGCTTCACCTCCCCACTTTGAAGCCCCTGGTAGATGCGCTTTGTCAGAGTCTCAAAGCACAGTTGTATGTTCGCTCCTGTTTTAGATGAAGCTTCTATATAAGGCACCCTGAGCTGAGCAGCCAGTTTCTCCGCCTCATCTTGGGAGACGACGCGCTCTCCATCTGCTTCACGGTCACTCTTATGGCCAACCAGCAGGAAGAGCAGATTGTAGTCCATCACGTGCTCGCTCACTTCTGCATACCAGTTTTGCACATGCTCAAATGATGCACGGTTTCCTATGTCAAACAGCAGCAGGCCTCCAACTGAGTTTCGGTAGTAAGAGCGTGTCACTGACCTGAAATATGTAACAGGAATAAACATTAGGTTATTTAACTGTATATTAAAATAGCAGTTCACTGGCAGTGGTGGTTCTATATTTTATTCTATATCAGTATATGAGTAGTAGTAGTGTGATGTAATTCACTCCTTATTTGGGAGGAAGGAAAACTTGCTGTCACAGCACCAAAATAACCACCACTGTTTTCTGCACACAGTCATAGTCAAAACTAGACAGGATGTCCTTTATAGTATTCCGTGTACCTTTACCTTGCAAGCCCAGATGATTGTTTTAACCCAGGTCCTCAGAATGTAATCAGAGCCAGAGGAGCTGACTCATATTGCCACATAAAGTTAGTTAAGTAATTACAAGTTAATCATTGTAGATATTTTAAACCCATCATATCATGATTAGTTGCAAAAAACATTTGAATCAAATTTTAAATTCAAATACTGAGTGGTACAACAACATTTTAAGGACATTCATTTGTTATTTTCTTAGGCAAATAGTATTGACAAATGATCTTTGTGATGCTTGGGCAAAGTTAATATCCCTTCCAGAAATATATATATATATATATATTTTTTTGTAGATCATGGTTAGACAAACTCAGTTTTCACATGATTTCTTATAACTGTGATAAATTGAGGTGTATGAAATATTGCACCATCTTAAATATTTAAATAGATTGTTTAATATTTCAATACTATACAATACAAAACAATTTTATGTTTATGTAGTGATAACCTAAAGTGTAACTTTTAAAGTAATAAATTAATTTGTCTATCTATCTTAGTTAGGGGCTCTGATGCCAGTCTAAACAGAACACAAAGTGCTGGTGCAATATGTCCTGGACAAGACACCAGTTCTCTGACTGGCCTCCAATTCCTTAGATACAGCCAATCACGTCTGCATGTGATGCTGTCCAAACCCAGGGGCACCCCCATGACTAGAACTTCCACATCCCTGTGGTAGGCTAGTGTATTAGACCACTGCATTACCCAAGCACTAACTTTAAATATTAATATTTTTAAATTAAAGAAATATTTAATGCAAAGTTTAATATTATTCACCTCACCTGGCATGGGCAATTGGTATATTATCCTGCTTAAAATTACAGAATCCTATACATAAAATGCATTTCATATCCATATTATATCAGTTTTTAAAGTTTAAGGCATTTTGAAAAAGTTGATTTGTCAGCAACCTAATTAAGAGTGTGCTAAAAATATTATCTTCGGCATACGTATTTTCTTTCTTTTTCTGGTTCTTGACATTTTGCTGGCATTCCCACAGCTATAAATACCTCTGTGACTAACAAACACTCCCTCCTTTTGCATCATAATTGCTCAATAAGGTTTGAAAAACATGTTTCTGTAGCTGAGTGATGTAATGTTAAGAAATGTTCTTAATAAAATATTTGCGCCTAAGAAAAAATAATTTGTATAGTTTGTTTAGGTGAAAGGATTTAGTAATTATATATTTATCTTATAATATATCACATTTATATCATATTTTACCAGGTATGTTTATGTTTTAGACAAAGAAATCGAAATCTAAAAACTAGAGTTGTTTCATTTAGATTGGTTATGCAGCAGATGTGAGCATTTTAACCAAATGGTAATAAGGACAAACTTAATACAACCACTTCTGTAAGCTGAGATTAAAGTAATATCTCACATCGTTGATCTTCTGAAACACACTGTGCATTCTCTCTTAGAATTGTTTTACACAGTAATATGCATTTAATCACAATTTTGTATTGTCACTGTTGTTAAATAAAGAGTACTATCAATGTTGTTTCATCTTCTTTTTGAGCCTAGTCCAGTATTACACATTGTATTACCAAGTATATTACCCAAAGTATTTATAATACACACATTATATACACACAGGGTCCTGAATAACAAAATTTAAAAATGAGGCGTTCAGGAAGCAATTCAAAACCCTTGATATAAGCAAAGCGCTGAAGGTACATAAATGCAATGTAAGTTGCTTTGGATAAACACCATCTGCCAAATTCATACATCTAAATGGGGTTATAAAAATGTTTTAGAAGCTCTAAGCTTCTTTATTTCAAATAATAAGATTAACATTCCAAGCCTGTTCCAAAACCACACAAAAAGGGCTTTATTTCTTTTTTTTTTAGAAATAAAACAAATAGAATGCATAGTGTATAGTCAAAGTCAGGTTATACTCTCATATTTAAAAATCATATTAAATGTATTATGAAAGACTTTTTAAACCTGTAAAAATGTATTGAATGTGTAAACAATTGCTCATTACAACTGTAAAAAAAGATTTTTAACAGGATAATTTTACCACTCAGTAAAATAAGAATTTTGTAATTCACTTAGTAAACCTATCCTGGAAACACTGGATGTAAAACACACCTGAAGAACACATTAGAGGGTGTGATACACTTAATGTCACACCTAGGTGTGATTCAGTTCAACCACTGGCATGTTTCTGTAAGGAAACCACAGTACCCAAATGAAACCCATGCATGAAAAGAGATAACACACCAAACTAAAAGCAGTAACTATATGCGAGGATTGAACCTGGGTTTATAGAGCAGTGCAACATCAACATTAGCCACTGCTCCTCTACACTGCTATAATATATTTTTAAAAATATGTGAAATTTTAAGTTATATATAGCTTTAGGGATACACATTACACATATTTCAAAACTGAAATATTGTCCTTGTCACTGCACCACAAAGATCACATAAGGTCTGCTGTATAATGACCCCCAATACACTCCTTTAAACAAGAAATAAAAATATATACATAAGAATTTTTTGTTGGCAGTTGTGTCATATGATATTTAAAGAGTCCATTTTTTTAACAATGTTAATGATGTTATATCAGTGTCTTCTAAATCCACAAGAAGTCAAGTGGATTGTACCTGAACCTCTCCTGGCCAGCTGTGTCCCAGAACTGTAGCTTAATCCTCACACCGGGCTCCACCTCCAGGAAGTGCATGTAGAAGTCCACTCCAACTGTCTCATTGATGCTCTCTAAGAACAGGTCCTCAGTGAAGCGTTTCAGCATGGACGACTTGCCCACTGTGGAGTCGCCCAGCATGATGATGCGGAACTGATACTGCCACAGTGTTTGATCCATGACTTCCGTAAGCAAAAGCTAATCCTAAGAGAGGTGAGGTCCACAGCTAAGACTCACAAAATTACCACTTTCACTGCTAGATTGCAGAACACCAATTATACACATCCTCAGTCAGAGCAGAGGAATAATCTTGACGTCCTTAAGAATCCGCTCAGGTTTAAGCAATAGCCACATACAGACCAGCTGAGACGTTCAGGGAAAGGAACCTCCCTGGTCTGAGCTGTTTTATCATTGTTGCCTGCTCAAACTTGTTAGTGGGAGTGGTTTTGAGACAGAAGCAGAAATTCTTTGTGTGCCAGAGGGAAGGAGCAAGCAACTTCGTATCAGGACAAGCCCAGTATTTCCTGTTGAGACCAGCTTAGTGCTTTGCACCGATAAATAAAGAGAAAATGTCAAAGACTGAAGAACTATCAGCATACCAGTAGTAAAACTCTTACGCTCATTAATTGTACTCAATAGATTTTGAAGTACACTGAGCAATGGGCTACATAATACTTCTAATTGGAACATGTTTATAAATAAAAAACAGGAGGTGGCAAAACTTAGGACAGGATTACTGGCTATGAAGTTACAGCTATGCATTGTTTCCTTTTGCATATAGAACTGATGTAGTCTGCAGTTTACTTTGTGGAACCATATTTACTTTCTGTTCACTCTATCCTCATAATCCATAGGTTCACACTTGGGTGTAGAAAATAACATTCTTCAGCTCATAACAAAGCTGCAATTAATTTAGTCTACTACCAACAGCCTACAGGAGACAAAGTACATACCAATGGCCAATTTGTTTTACTAGTTTTAGTTTGAATAGATTTGCTGATTTTCAGGGTCTTTCAAACCACAATCAGCAGCCCATTTTTAAAGGACCTTGCTTTGTGCATAGACATCTATCATGCTTAGGTGGCACAGCAGTCTAAGACTTTAGAGACCATAGTTTGGTGATGCCTTCTGACCGGGTTGGTTTCATATTGGATGTGTCTGAGGGAGGAGAGGCCAAATAGGGAAACATCTACTGGTAGTGCAACAGTGACCCTTCCTAGCCCTGTGATGGACAGGTGTCCAGTCCAGGGCAAGCTTACTCCTCTGCCTTGTGTTTTTCTGGGTCTAGGCACTGGAGCCCCTGTGACAATGGAAATGTGGGTTAAAATGTGGAAAAACTAAAATTTTTTATTTTAGGGGATACATTTCTACAGGTCTGGATTCCAACCAATGCTTCACATTGTACTTTTTGACCATAGGCTTGGGTGCCACCTTTCAGTTATGGAATTCAAATTTGTAGAATTTCATACAGTTCATGTGATTCTAGAGAAAATGTGGAACTCAGTAATGAATGATCATGCATCGTGAACTTCTGTTCTCACACTTAGATATTTCAAATATGCAGTTGCAGCACTTTCAGTTTACTAGGGCTGCTCTCCCAGGTTCCAAAAAGTGACATCCGATTAATAGTGCTCTGAGAAAAGCCACTAAGCTCCATAATATGACTCGTTATTCTGTCAATGTTTGCATACGGAGACTGCAAGGTTGTATGTTTGATGTTTTGCCCTTATCAGTAGGTGTGGCTGGACTAACCACAGCAGATGTTTAAAGACAATGAATTTACACCTACAGGCCACTTTATTAGACACATCTCCTTGTTTCTACAGCCCTTGTCCACTCCCTCAGGCCAATATGACACCCATTCCTTTCAGAAGGCATCACCAGGTCCCTGAAGTTTTATGTATATCTTTGATATATCTCTTCTTAGACCATTTTTTCCAGAAGCGCATTTATGAGGTCACATACTGATGTTGAACGAGAAGGCCTGGCTCTCAGTCTCCACTGTAATTCATTGAAAAGGTGTTTTATTGGGTTGAGGTCAGGACTCTGCGCAGATCAGTCAAGTTCATCCACACCAGACTCTGCCATTCATGTCTTTATTTACCTTGCTTTGTGCACTGGTGCACAGTCATGTTGGAAGAGGAAGGGGCCAGTCAGACCGTTCTCCTGGCAACCACCAAACCCAGACTCGTCCATCAGATTGCCAGATGAAGAAGTGCGATTCATCACTGCTCTAGAGTCCAGTGGTGGCGTGCTTTACACCACTGCATCCGACCCTTTGCATTGCACTTGGTGATGTATGGCTTGGATGCAGCTGCTCGACCATGGAAACCCATTTCATGAATCTTTCTGCACACTTTTCTTGAGCTAAGGCCAGACATCTGCTGAAGACTTTTTTATTGCTTGTTTCCCAGATTCACTGAAGATGGTATTTCGCAAATCCGCCGCAGTACTAATGGTTGAAATAATAAAAAAAAAATATAGAGATATATATATATATATATATATCTTTCTCTACATATTTGTTATTCTCCTATATTCCACAGGACCACCATAGATCACATGCTAATTTCTGCATGGCTACAGAAAGTGGAACAGATAAAATGGACAAAAAGTAAAGAAACAAGGAGGTTTACCTAATAGTATACTAACAATGGTTTAAGAATAAAATTTCACATTAAATACCACATGCGATTACAGTGTTTTATTATTAAAAATACAATATTATATATATATATATATATATATATATATATATATATATACACACAATTATATTCTATAATTTTAAATAAGAAACATTTTAATAAAAAACACTTCTCATGCTTCCTCACACTTTACTGTGAATAAGCACAACTGAAGATTTGTCCCAGCATAAAAGTCATCCCTGCAGATGATCCATAAGCAAAAGATAGGTAATTACCGAGCTTTTAGTGTTGGCAGTCACAATAAGCAATTCATAAAACCTGGACTATATGCCAATTTTAATCACACTCTCAAAATGAAATCCAGTACTAAAGAAAGTTTAGATATGATAACTGAGTCTAACACACCAATCTGAATCTTACATTCTAAGCGTAAATGTAGAACTTGTAGTTTACTGTTTTTAGTATGTGCACTAGGAACAGGCACTGTACCTGCTGAACCAGTCTGGTTAATATTATGCCTGACATGTGATGTAAGATGTACTGGTTACAGAAAGGCATTTAGATTCACTGACTCTATACGTCCAGGCTACTACCCAAATATTTTTTCTGGTGGTCCTGGCTATTAAAGAATAGAGTAAATGGGGCTAGCATAGTACAGTGCATCCAATAAGTATTCTTAGCGCTTCACTTTTTCCACATTTTGTTACGTTACAGCCGTATTCCAAATTGTATTATATTAATCTCTTTCCTCAAAATTCTACACAAAATACCCCATTATGACCATGTGAAAAAGGTTTTCTTGAGAGTTCTGAAAATGTATTAAAATTAAAAAACAAAGAAATCATATTTACATAAGTATTCACAGGAAAGAGATTAATTTAAAACAATTTGGAATAAGGCTGTCACACTTCCCACACACATAGCCCTCGCTAAGTCTCGTTTCCCCGGACCGAGTTCTAAGCTTTTCATATTTTGCGATCCTTATGCTTACTTACTGTTGCCGACTGCTATTCTGTTCTCCGCTCCTGCCTAGCCCTTTTGGATCTGTTTGGTTTATTTGGTTTTCGACATTCCTTCTGTCCGACTACGATTTCTGGATTATGTTTCTCAATAAAGCCTCCTGTTTACCTGGAACGTAGCATTTGTGTACGCCATCTTTGCTTCGCCCTGACACTTTTGATTTTTTTTTCCAATGTAGTGCTAAGTAAATTACTGCCAACATCATTAATTTGGAATTAATGGGATTAATAGTATTGGAATACTTTCCTTTACAAGTCATAAATAAAGATTTACTTTTATCAGTACTATTAGAAGCTAAAGTGGTGTTTGAAAGGTTGTACATCCTTAAATTATTATTAAAATTAATTCAATTAAAATGAAGTTGGGATGTTGTGTAAAACATAAATAAAAACACAATATTATGATATACAAATCCTTTTCAATTCATGTTCAATTGAATACACTACAAAGACAAGATATTTAATGTTCAAATGAAAAAAAAAGTTTTTGTTTTTTGCAAATATTCACTCATTTGGAATTTGACGTCTGCAACACGTTCCAAAGGAGTTGGGACAGGGGCTACAAAAGATTGGGAAAGTTGAGAACTGCTAAAAAAACACTTGTTTAGTACATTTCACAGGTAAACAGGTTAATTGGAGACAAGTTATCATGAGCCAAATGTCATTGTGCCATTCACAAGCAAGGATGGGGTGATTTTCACCACTTTGTGAACAACTGCATGAGCAAAAATTCCATCAGTTTAAGTACAATGTTTCTCATGATGTAATTGCAAAGAAAGTAGGAATTTCATCATCTAAAGTCCATAATATCATTAAAAGATTCAGATAATCTGGAGAAATCTCTGCCAGTAGGTGGATTGCATTGAAAATGTCTAATGCATTATGATGCGCAAAATACGACAATGGAGACCCCGGACTGAAGTTGTAGATTAAGCAAGAATGGGAAAGAATTCCACCTACAAAGCTTCAGCAATTAGTGTCCTCAGCGTCCAAATGCTTATTAAGTGTTGTTAAAAGGAAAGGTGAGGAAACACTGTGGTAACGTGCCCCTGTCCCAACTTTTTGGGAATGTGTTTCTGGCATCAAATTAAAAATGAGAATAATCAAAAATATTATTGCAAAAACAACAAAGTTAATTTGTTTGAACATTAAATATCTTGTCTTTGTACTGTATTCAATTAATTATAGGTTAAAAAGAATTTGCAAATCATCATATTCTCTTTTTTGACTCATTAAAATCTTTAAGAATAATGTACCTCAAAGAAAAAATTTGCGTCTGTCTCCCTCTATAGTGCATAATATCAATAACCAATTTACTAAAGGTCACTTGTTCAGTCAATGATTATGTTTCATGACCACAGCAAAAGTGCATAATCTTTTTTTACATGATGGGTTTCATTGTATTTTTGCACCTAAACCAGTAAATTTTTGTCAAAGATTACTGGTTTCTAATACATCCAAAATGTGTTATCTATGTTCAACTGCCTGCTCTCTGTAGTTAATCTATTCCAAATATAAACATCTGGGTAACCAATTTCCCTTTTATCAATATGCGTCCATATTGGCACGTCTTTGTTTACCTGGAGAACCTATTCCCATTGAATTGCAATGTTATCAGCCTAGAAAGAACATATTTCTACTGGTGTATTTTCAAACTCTATATTGATAAGCAACATTTATCATAGCTGTGGATATGTAAAACTTGCAATTAAGTTTAGTTGTAAGTAACAATATACTGTACATATTCAGTGTTTTAGGTGATATATGATGAACCTTAACAAATGCCTTTAGGCAAATCTTTGTTTTACACCAATACTGTTTTTATTACCTGAGAACAGAGCAGAGGTGAGGTTCATGTCACACTGCTCCAGGTCATGTCCTTTATTAGATAATTTCTTCTTTTTCATTATTCCAAGGAGTACAAGGGAATTGTTTTGTCTTTTGACAATGTTTATAATTAAGGTGGAAATAATGATTCTAAACATTTTACAAATAACATTTAGAATAACACCTTTTGGTATGCTGTATTAATTTGTTTTGTAATAACCTTTTTCATGTAACCAGATTCCATATGCAGCAAAGCTACAGCATGATTATTGTTGTTTGTAGTATAAATGACTGCTGCATTTTGCAACCGGTTTAGGTCATATATTCTGTCATTATTATTATATTATTTATTAGTGATGCACCAATTCTACACTCTGGATTAGCTCAGCACTGATTCAGATATTATAAATTTAATCAAATATTGGCCAGAAACGTCCAAAACGTATTCAGTTAGCTGTGGTTGCTCTTCACATAAAGAGCCTTTTTCTAAAACATGATGAACATCAAAAACACTTTGTGTTTCTTATTAGAATGAAAGCTCATACAGTACATATAATAGTTATGAATACACACATAGCAGGAAATATCTTTGTTTAAGGAAATTATGTTTTTAAAGAAATTATGCTGTGGTGGATGAGAATAAGAACACAGATACATTCCACACCAAGATAACTAATCAGGTTCACAAGTAAAAAACGATTTCTTACTTTTACATTATTAATAGTTTCATGTGGCGATGAATGGTCCAATATTTTCATTTTTATCACACTTTTGCTTTACCCTCATCTTGTACTAAAGCCTAATGTTAGACATGATCACAGTACCATAAATACACAAGTCCACAATACTTTTTGATCTTCAGGCTTTAAATGGTTTGTTCATTATTTCTTTAATGGCTTTAAGTGGGACATTTACAATAGCCCCCAAAATTTGTCCTGGGTTTTAGTTCCATGGGATCCTTCTGACTGATAATGCGAGAATAATGGGGGGCCTGCTTTTGGTCAGGTAATCTAGTAGCTGCAACAGCTATCTGTGCCAAACCCTGCGATGGAGACATCCTGAATCCTGTTTCCAACAGATACCCAGGGTATAGCACTCCACTGTAACACAGAAAAATACAGAATAGCAATTGAAGAAACAGGGTTAATACATAAAAATTAGATATTTATTTAATTTTATTCATCAGTCTTGTTGCTTTTTCTTTCAAATCTCCTAGGCAGAAATTGTTCCAAAATTATTGATACTGGTTGCTTGTCATTTGCATTTATTTAGCCTCCTTACCTGTGTGTGTCTATTTACGCAGTTAAGTAACAGTAGATTTTAACATAATGACAAGTTAACCTGACCCAAAAAGTGATAACGTTCATATGTACAAACAGATTTTGTGCCATGCGCATCAACCTGGTAAAGCATACGTTAATAATTTGTTTTTAGTTAAATGATTTGTCAGCAAAAAAAATTTATAATAAAAAGGCAGTATCTCCAGGGATTGAACACAAGCCACTAGCCATGAGAGCTCTTGTACTTGCCTTGACTCTGGCCCTTGTGGGTAAGTCATAAGTTAAAATTGATTATACGTTTATTTACTGTATGAAAAGTATTTTATTAACAATATAAAACTTTTGATATAAATATCTAAAATACCATTATTTCTTATTTCATTTAGCAAGTCATCAGATTAACCTTGGTAAGTTATTATTTTAAAAATACATCACAGACATTACTGTATTTCGTATGTGAAATTTAATCTGAAATATTGAATCAGTTCCAGAGTTTGCTGCCAGTAAGACTTTTGTGTACAAGTATGAGGGTCAGCTCCTGG
>JAVSBV010145104.1:0-15860 GCA_033117975.1 Parotocinclus spilosoma | reverse complement strand
CTCACTCTCTCTCTGTTTTGCTCTCACTCTCTCTCTCACTCACTGTCTCTCTCTCACTCTCTCTCTCTCACTCTCTCTCTGTCTCTCTCTCTCACTCACTCTCTCTCTCACTGTCTCTCTCTCTCACTCTCTCTCTCACTGTCTCTCTCTCACTCACTCTCTCTTTCTCTTTCTCTCTCTGTCTCTCTCTCTCTCACTCACTCTCTCTCTGTCTCTCTCTCACTCTCTCTCTCTCTCTCTCACTCACTGTCTCTCTCTCTCTCTCTCACTCACTCACTCTCTCTTTCTCTCACTCACTGTCTCTCTCTCACTCACTCACTCTCTCTTTCTCTGTCTCTCTCTCTCTCTCAGTCTCTCTCTCTCTCTATCTCTCTCTCACACTCACCCACTCACTCACTCTCTCTCTCGCGCGCGCGCGCACGCACGCTCCCCGCGCAACAGAACTGAGGCTGAGGCGAGACAAAGATGGCGGCCACGGCGGGGGAAGCAGCGTGATCTGCTGGAGTAGTAACACACGACCCGAGTAGCAGCGCTCCGAGACCGGCGATCAAAAGCCATGGAGGCTGTGTCAGTGTAGGAGAGTGTCTGAGCAAGTACTTAGTGCTATTTTGAGCGCTTTGCTCTGAGAGAGCGGTCATCTTGTGCTTGAGGAGAGAACGCTCACCGGGAGCATGGCTGCGCACACCAACCAGGTACTTACTACATGAACCCTGCCTCGCTCAGGGCTTCCACGTGTTTTACGCGCTTTACGCACAGAGTCCGCTTTGGGATCAACGTTTAGATCTCGACCCACTTTGCCGCTCGGTTTAAGAATCGGTGTGCACTTGAGTTAACAATGTTACTCATTTCCCCATTGAAACAGTGCAGCGTGGTGCAGGCCCCTCAGCCTGCTTATTCATTAGAACCACTGGCAGGGTCGGCGTGGATCTAACGCTGGCGATCAGATTGCCATTTATACTAGAGCTGTGCTACTTTAAAAGGCTGTTGGAATTCGTTCTAGTTCTCGGAGTGACCGTTACAAGGCAGTTTTTTTTTTGGTAGTGAGGGCGTGTGTGCTGCAGCGGGCCTGCTCACACTCGTGTGCACATTTTCTTAGCCTAGCTGCTAACACGCTGAGCTAATGCTCTTTATGGGGTCGCTTGTTAGTCGAGTTTAACAGGCTCACCCGCGACGCACGGTCGAATAAAACGTGTTCCGCAGCGTACTGTACTTTATTTGTTCATTTCTGTTATTTCTGTTACAAACGTGTAGCAGGTGGTCAGGTGCTATTTAGTTAGCTAATGACTTGACAGTATGGTGGGCCTGATGATTGTGGGCGGTCTTCTTCACCTTCATTAAAATCATTCACTGACATGTGCAAAGGACGTGGGAATAAATATGGCGTTAAGTTTTAGAACTGTACCACTTCGGCCTGCCCGTGTAAAGGTTAGTTTTGTTAAAGTTTGTGTTTTACTTGTTTAACCCAGAGGCGCGTGGGTAAAGTATGAACTAGGGGTGTGCGATGTTGACCCAAAGTTGTCGCTTAACTGTACAATTAATTACACTTTGCATCCTTCAGATGTGTCTGGAAACGTGGAACTTTGTGCAGACTTGTTCTCGTTAGTAAGATATTAATTTATTTACTCATAACATTGATAATAACGTCGAACGTTATTTAGATGTAAGGAAAACATGACATCTGTTGCTTTTCTTGTCCTACGGTGTTTTTTAGGCAGCGTTTGCCTGGCGTTTTAATGCTGTTACCTTGGCTATTTTAAGTCTTTTATGGTCAACTCTTGGGTCTGTTTTGACAGTTTTTGGAGTCAGTTAGACAGTCAGACACACGTCTTTAAAACAGCAGTTATTAGATATGTAATCTATAGATAACATTTTACCCTAGCCTAGTACGAACCCACCAAGTCAGACTAGTGTTGATGTATGATGACCCCTGATGGACTAGAAATCCATTGGGGTCTCTCTCCCCCCAGCAGGTTTGAATCCTGACGACTACAAATAATCTCTATAATTCCCCTGTGTATAATGTTAATTATATTAATCAAATAGTGACATCCCTCACAGACACCAGAACTTGCAAAATATTTAGTCGCTGACTAAATACTTTGGGACTAGCAGTAGCCTAGCAGTTAAGGTATGCACAGGTCCAGAGTTAAAATCCCACCTCTGCCAAGCTGTCTGTTGGGTCCTTATGCAAGGCCCTTAACCCACCGTTGCTTAAATTGTAAGATTGTATCAGTTGTAAGTCGCTCTGGATAAGGACATCTGCTAAATGCTATACATGTAAATGGGTGACTGGTGTTCCTATTGGGATTTGCATAAGCTTTGAGTTTGGGAGCAATGTTGAGGGGGTCAAAGAAATATCTCCCATCATCTGAGTTGGTTTTGGTCCTTAAACTAACAGGAAACGTGACTCGGCTAAATAAAGTTGGTAAGATTGGATATACTGCTCTAGGAGATCCAGCGTGGAGCAGTATGTGCAAGAGCTAACCCCCATGAGGATTTTAAGTTCTTTATGCTGGCTGTAAACAAAAACTAGCAGCTGGTCCAGTATTATTGGCATGGGTGGGCTGTTGTCTCGCTTTCCTTAATTTAGAATTAGTATTGTGGAAGTTTGTGTCATAATATTTATATAAGATTTAGTTTTAGAGAGGCATAGGCCACTGCACATAACGTGAACAATGCTCAGTTATGGACTCGCCTCGTTTAATGCGCTAAAAATATATACAAACTGTTTACAAGCCACATTTAAACAATTGGGTTCAAAATAGAATGTAATCTGAATATGTAAGAAGCGCGTTCAGAGAGAAAAAGACACCTCTTTATTTAGGTAAAATTCCATCGATTGCAGATTGATGCCTGTAGTGATCTTGACCTGCTCTTTTTTTTTATAGATAGTTCTGTAGTTTGTCATTTCTTCATAAGGTTGGAATAAAAACATACATTTGTTTCAGAATGTGTCCGCTTCCATTAAGTGTTGTGGTCTTTTTTTTTTTTTTTTTTTTTTTTTTTTTTAAACGTGGAAGTCTTTATTGTACGTTACATTACATTGTATTGCTTTCCTACTCAATATCTAATATCTATCTTTCCTTGTCTTCAGTAACTAAATGTTCAGTTTTTAAAATGTTTTGTCACTCATTTTTCATGCCTTTCTGTCACTAATCAGTAGCCGTAGTAGTAATGCAGTACCCTAGTGTTTAAAGTACTGGACTCTGAACCTCATGGTCCAGGGTTCAAATCCCACCTCTGCCAAAACTGCCACAGTTGGGTCCTGAAGCAAGGCTCTTAACCCATGATTGCCTGAATTGTACGATTGTACAAGTTGTAAGTCGCTCTGTATAAGGGCGTCTGCTAAATTTCGTAAATGTAAATCACCAAACTTGTTTCCCCTGTCGTAAGTGCTTCTGGACATTATGCACACACACGACCAGCTTACTGTTTCATCTGCACCTAGGGGCAGTTCAGGGTCAAGTCCTCCTGCTGCCAAGGAAAATGAGCCCAGCTTTTTTGGTGTTACACTAAATCTGACAATGCATGTCAGTGTGAAGCGGTTTCCCTGTAACCCACATGCACAGTTGAATCTTGGCCATGCTTTGAAAGTTAAGCAGGGAAATGTTCAAACTGAACCTGAGTGAGGTTTAGTCGCAGCTTGGGAATCCTGCTCTTTGAGCATCTTCAGCAGATCAAAATGATTAATGAAGATGCATTACTAAGCCTAAACTTTATATTTTATCGTCTTTCAAGGATATGAAGCTGCCACCTTTTGATTGTGTGTGTGCATGCGGTGTAGCGGTGTGTTTGGCTAGATTAGAACGCAATTCATTTCGGTGTAGGATAGCACTTGAAGCAGCAGTGTAATGCTGGGGAAAGCCCTGCACAACTTGGAACGAATTAAAGCTGCTCTGCCTACTCGCTCATTTATGTGTATCCTACACATTCATGGGTATGGAGAATCTTTTTCCAGGCAGGATGTTGCGTTTAGTTGTAGTCTGAAACGTTGCATGCAAGTATAATTGAAAAATAAGTGAACATATAAATTCAAGAAAATGTTGGCCTCCCTTTGTTCGAAAGAGGGGAAAAAAAAGAAGTTTTTGACAGAAACAATATTAATGTCAGGCTGGGCCATGGAGTGATGACAAAGGCAGATACCATAGTGTTCAAAGCTACATGTGGAGTTAATGTTGAAATGTCTAGTATCTACATGATACTCTGACATTCAACTGACAGCAGAAATTGAGATTCCTCAGACACCCCCCATAATCTTATATTGCCTAATTTTGGGGAGCCCATGCAAATTGTAGCCCCTGTTCGTAGCTGGCAGGTGTGGCACCCTGTGTGGTCTTCTGCTTTAAGTGTTCAGATTGCATACCTCGGTTATAACGAGTACTTTTGCTTTTTTTTTTTATTAGCTCAAACCAGTCTGGCCATTCTGCTCTGAGAAATGAGTTATCTGGGAGAAAACGCCTTGTTGACACCAGAGGTCATTCTCTGTAAGCTCTACACAGGACTGTGTGAAAATCCCAGTAGATCAGCAGTTCCTGAATTACTGAGACCAGCCCGTCTAGCACCAACAACCATGCCACTTTCAATGTGATTGGCTAGTTAGATGCGCGTTAATGAGCAGGTGAACAGGTGTACCTAATGAAGTGGCTGACGAGTGTGCATTTTTAAAGTTAAATAATAGCAATTTGTAAAGAGCTCGTCTTTACAAATAAATGCTGTTACTTGTGTATTAAAAAGGCTGTTTCGGAAACAGAATCGCAACCACATAGGAACTTAGTAATAAGAACAGACTGCATGTAGGCTCCTTGAGCAGTGCTATGTGATATTTCTCAAATGCTCATCAGTACTTTTTAAATTGAAGCTTCTCTGCACCCTCTAAAATGCATTTATTGGCTAGCTGAAAATAGCAGAGATGTCATTTTATCAAGAGGTCTTTTATTGTTGCACTTACATACCATTACGGCCTTGACAAGTTAAGTTTGATACTTAAAATATAGCTTTGTTTTTCCTAAAAGCTTTTCGTTACCATGGTCTTAACTAATGCGAATGTACAATAGACCACAGTATCCGGAGGGGGCCTGTAGTAACTGTCATGGCGCGTCGAACGGACCGAAAGGCACCAGCAGGATAAATTGGCTGGTGATTTGAATAATGTAAAAATAAATTGCTGCATATTTCTGCCATGATTATTTTGTAAAAGATTATACTTTATACACTAGTCAAATCTTGTCAGTTTATATTTGTTTAGTGCTTTTTACAGCAGCTCAACATCTCAGCAGCTTTGTGGCTTTCTAGGTTCTAGGTCTACAGTGCCAACATCATCAGCCCCCCCCTCCCCCCAAATCTTCGAATGAAGATTTGTATTCTTCTTTTTAGGTCATTCAGGCTTTAACACACAACATCCAGTTTGTAATGACACTTTCTTAGTTTGTAGACTTTATTTAAAAGCAAATCACAACTGTGTTAGTTGAATTATAAGACTGGGAAGAAGGCAAGCAGTCGTGTGGACAGTGAGAGTAGGAACCACATTCAGAGTGGAACTGGTGTGCAGCTTGGATGATGAGCATACTGGGGGCTCAGTCAGGGAGGCGTGTGGATAATCATCGTCTAGAGTGATGAACTGTGACTTGGTGACCAGCAAAGAGCACCACAGACCCATAATTTGAGAAGAAAGAGACAAATGACAGTAGACTCTGAGTGTGTGTGGCACCAGCTTTGAAATGTAAATGTTACCACTGTATTAGAGATAATAATAAAAATAGTTTTTGAAGCGTGGCTATACCATATAGTAGTGGGAATTAAAATGGGAATAATTTTTAGTAATTTGAAACTTTATTATTGACCCGGGAAGTTGTCACTGGATTAGTGATGTGCGCACTGTGCTCTTAAATAGGTGTAGTTGTTATAAGTGTGACGACACAACCCTGTCATACTAGATTTATTGATTACGCAAGACCTTGATTTTTGACTACTTGTGCTGCACATGGCGGAGTTTTACGGATTCAGCTAACCTTGTGCTCTGTGCTCTGTCACGGATAGCAATCACACTGCATGAGTTCTGTGCCCGAGTTGGGCTCAGGAATGGTTCAGCCCACCTCTGGTGTCCGCACACTGTAGCAAAGCCACCAGTCAAATAACTGTAATGAACAATTAGAATTTTTTCCAAGCAATTTGACTTGTTCTGATGTCATACCTTTAAATGTGGTAAAAACTATTAATTCTATGTTCAGATTGTCAACCTACATCCCTAAACTCAGAAGACGTCCATAAAGAATAAGGCATTTGTTTTGATCTTTCACTGTTATTAAATGAAGGGTTTCTAGATCATTCAAGAGAAACAACTGACCTGGCCTATGCAAATTATCCCAAAATAAGCAAAGTTCTTTCGATCAAGTGGACATGGCAACCTTGTTTGGTCCTGCATGCCGCTCCTGGGACATCTCTACAAAACGTTACGCTTGCATGCATGTGCAGACTGATAAACCAGATTGAAACCGGAGTAAGGGTATATATGTGCCGAGGAATCTAGATGTCCACTGGAATAATGAGATAGTTACAGAAATCTGATTATGATTGGATTAAGTGCATTTAAAAGCAGTTTATTGTATAAAATCAAATCAGTGAGCAGAGCTAGCAAATAGTTTCATGTTAAAACATAGCAGTAGGTGTTTTGGTCACTCTAAATTGAGGGTGAGCGCAAGGGTCATGCCCCTATTGGTGCACAGTGTTTCATGGGTAGGCTCCAGTCCAGACTAGTAGTCAACAGATATATGTATGTATTTAATTTAGAATAAAAAAGTTTTGTTGTCCTTCATAACACCTTTTATTACCAGATAACATCATTGTCTTGTTTCTGGGAAAACTGTTACTGTTTGAATACAGTATTTGCAAAAACAAACCAGGTTATTGTAGTGTTCATAGTAGCAGTATCTTTAAAAAATATATTTTTTTAATCCTAGTTCCGGACAGCAACTTATAATGGTGGAAAGTTTTATATATATTTATTTCTTTTTTTTAAATTCTCTATTGTGTACCCTAGCCTCACTGAATGTTGTTTTAGCATCTTTGTTTTTAGTTACTCAGTAGGGTGGAGCAGCCTGGATTCTTTGTGTGGAGTCTGCATGTCCTCCCTGTGTCTACGTGGGTTTACTCCGGGTACTCTGGTTTCTTCCCACAGGCCATAAACATGCATGTTAGGTTAATTTATTACTTTAAATTGCCATTGACTTGTGTGTGTGTGTATATATGACTAGTCCTAATATAATCTTGTGTGTTGATATAACTTTGTATGTTTGTTTCGCTAAAATGGCCAATGATGCTGATAGTCACGGTAAATAAACCAAGTAAATAAACAATCATAGTTATTCAGTAGTCTCAGTTTAGAAGCTGCAAGTTGTAATTCAGGAAACACTCCACTATTGTTTTAATGTCTGTCTCTTGAGCACCAATTATCTCAAAATGGCAATAATTAGCCCGTCACTAGTCCAGACGCACCAGGACTGGTGCTGAAGATTAATGATTGAGAGCTATCCTTGGCTCACCTCAGCGGTTTGCAACTCTCCCCTAATTGTATGAGAATCTGTTTAAATTGAAAAATGAAGTCGTTTGAACACATTTGGTCCTAGAACCAGACTGTAGATTAAGATTGAAATCCATGAGGAGCTAGGCATTTGAAGAATCGCATTTGGATTCAGGGAAATTTATAATGGGCAATTTGGGTAAGTAGCCTACCCTAGTACTAAAGTTTTGGCTTTTGAAACCATATGGTTGGTTCAGAGAACAGAGAATATTTGTTTAAAGTTAACTGTTAGTCACCAGACAGGTATTTTAGCTGGTAGTTTGCATAACATTGTTCAGTCAGGGTTTTTTTTGGTTGTGTCATAAGCTCGGAGCGCTCACGGACAGCTTTGAGAGCATGTGAGCCCTGCTTATTAAATGTCTGCGTGATGCAGTCATGCCTACCAATTAGCATTGAGCTGTAGTACTACGGTCTGATAACGTGGTCCCATAATGCTTCAGAAAATGGTCTGCTTAGTACATATTTGACCAAAGTCTTCTCTATATCAGTTTTGTTGCTTGTCCTTTTACAACGTGTGGGCATGGTTTGCTTTTCAATTGGCTTGTTGGAATGGATGCCAAACGTATATCGCAGTGATATTCAAAGCAATGATAAAACACTTATAATTTGTGCATAAGGCATGCTCCTTTGCTCCCCTGTCTTGGGCCACCATTAGATATATCGGTGTTTTTTGCATTGGTATAGTGGCGATAGCATGGTCCCGCTGGCTCTGCGTCGTTCGAAGGACTGTCTATGGTGAAGCCTGAACTAAATTGAGACAGTCTGCTCTACGGCACGCAATGAACCTTGGGATATATTGGCTGGCGAAGGATGCATCTGTGTATTTTTCGTTGCCATGGAAAATGGTGCGTTTCTTGGCCGCATGCGAGGTAGCCTTTGAAACGGGACAGCCTAGGCGCACCGCTGTGAGGCACTCTGTTTTCAAATGGAATCTCCAAACGATGCAGACACATCCCGGAGGATGGGACACAGATTAAACTGTAAATATTCGACCAGAAAATTCAATAAATTTGTATGCAGTGTTAAAACACTGAAACAAATCAGACTAAAACGTATTTAGTGTGACCGCCCATGGTGCATCTGGCAGCTTCATCAGGATCCCAAGGTGACCCCCTCTAGAGCCTGAAGAAGCTTGAATTCGCTTGAATTGGTCTATTTTAGGAAGCATATGTGGCAAATCCAAGATTAAAATATTTGGGTTTAATTGACAATTTAGAAAAAATCTTAAAACGAATCGTGTCCTACTTTTCCACAGCACTGTTTTCTGAAGAACAGAATTTTAGAAATGTCCTTATGATATTCTGTGAAATAGACAGAACCTCCCCATCTAGTGCCCCCCTAATGATATGTAGGGACATTGTAGGGATGTTTCCCTTTGTCCATGGGAAAATGCTTGGAATTTAATATAACAATAACTTTTGCCGTTAGTCAGGTTCTAGGACTTTCTGAGATGCTGTGTAGAGCAGAAGGAACAGCAAGAACTTCCTCGCTGAATAAACAACAAACGAATGCCTGAAATGCACACAGGGTGTCTCTTGTCATGGGCCGCTTCAAGTTGTCTATTAAAGGGTGCTGACTGTTTCAGTTCTCAGAACTTTTCTGACAGGAAGGGAGCAGTGCTGGCTAATTCAGTATCATGTGAGATAAGGTCATTGCGAGGTCCTTGAATACAGCTGCGAGCTGGTCATGTCTGGGCGTGCACTGAAATTGGGAAAAAACTTTATTTGGTTTATTTTATTTTGGTAAAAAGGTTATTTGCATTCATGATGGCACTTTGACCAACAATTAGTGATCATTCAATTAATTACGACTTACCGTGTTCCCACGAGTACCCTCTTCTGCTGAACTGAAAAACATTTTTAAAGGGGGAATTAATCATGTGAAGTTTTATTTAATAGGTAAAAATAGGGAATTATTATAAAAATTTTTTTTTTTTTTTTTTTTTTTTGGGTGACACGTTTATTTCAGCAGTCGTTTTCTGACCGTGCTTTCAAGTGGACAAGTTTCCAATGTGGAAGCCCAACATTAACGTCCCCTGAAGTCAGAAGCTAAGTCGAATACATGAAAATTTTCGATGCAGCAGGAATTGGCCGAGTAGTGATGTAACTAGAAAAGATGACCGAATAGTTAATGAATTGTAATGTATCAAATAATAGCCTACACTTTGTATGCTAATACTAAAATCTAAATGCTATAAAACAAACAAACACAAAAAAAATATAAAAAACATGGACACTATCGAGAGTAATATCTATCTAGATAATATTTGTTACTTTAACATTTGTTTATTTATATTAGACAATTTATAAATGACCCATGTGTTTTTGATATCTTTAGCTGCTTTTTGTGTAGCTACCAAACAGTATAATAATAGCTGTCGATTTTAGCTTTTCTATAAAAGTTTTGGACAGAAACATAGCAAAATAACATATGCATAATGACCCACACGTGTTTTTACATATCACACATTTTATATAAAAAAAAAGTGTGATATGTAAAAACATGTGGGTCATTTATGAATTGTCTAATATCAATTAACAAACCTTAAAGTAACAAATATTATCTAGCTAGATATTACTCTCGATAGTGTCCATGTTTTTTTTAACTTCCTATACAAACCACTTGAACACGACCAAACCTGGTACACGCGTATCATCTCGGAGAAACCACTTGACTTGCACTTGAAAGCACCATTATACCCAGTAGTTATTGATACGTTTGAATGTTTTAACATTGTTCTGATACACTCCACTAATGCATTAGGGGAATACGGACACTCGAAAAAGAAACCCCCAAAAAAGTTACGTGATCACATGGCACAAATGGGTGCCTCCTTAATACAGATTACTTTTATGTTAATATCTGTTAATTCTCTTATTATTCCAAATACACAAACTTGCATCCTCCACAACAAGACAGGACACAAAAGCCAAAAAAGTAAATAAAATATGGAGATAAACCCACACGAATGGGAACATATCCACCTCCTACTTATAAACCACCAATTGGAATGTGACAATAAATCAATATTAAAACCATCCAGTCCCATAGGACCTTAAACACAAAAGTGTTTTACCAGTTGTGAGTTGTTGAAGCCTTTGCCTGGCTGTTTATCGCTCCAAAATAAGAATATCTAAACAATATATTAATACCAAGATAAATACTAAATAATACAGACACCAATTGGGACTGTGTATCTACATGAATAAATGCATTAGTATGAACTGATGTTTAATCGAAATTGTACTTTTTAAAATAAAACGTTTCGTACAGAAATAAATCCTGTGCCGGTGTATTCGTTAGACATTATTTTTTAATTAGGTTCTCTTGGAAAAAGCCAACACATTTTCTTTTTGATCTAAATTTGGTTTCCTGGGTTGCAGTTTTAAGCCACAGTCATAAAGTTCGACATGGTCGTAGATCCCAGATGGGAATAGGGTCCTTGTGATTTTGGCTGATCTCACTGTGGGACAGGCTTTGTCACGGATTCACCCTGAGGTTAGATGCATTGCTCCTGTGGTCCCAGGCAGGGCTCACTGGTCAGGTTGCTTTTTCAAACCAACCTCAAAGATCGTATATGAACGTTTGACTTTAGTAAAGTTTTCTGTGTGTGAATGTTATTGCCATTTGTAGTCTGAAGCAGTATGCTTGGTGTTCAGTTTGTGACATTCATGGTTGCTTGATCTATCACTGTACTGTTTCAGACTTGACTGACCATGTGGTACTGCGTGGGGGGTTTAAATAGAGTTCAGTGTAATTCATGACAGGGACACCACTAGTTGCACATGTTTATCAGTTGAGGATCCTGTTGTAACCTGAAAATCCAGTGTGGTTTCTCCTTCTTGTTGGTCTAGATAACGTGTATGTGGGTGTGTTAAAATGTTATCATATAAAACACATTTTACTCCATGTTTTAGCTTTAGTTGTTTCATGTTCCGTTGTGGATTTCTTTACAAAGTCCTGTGATCACGCAGTCAAGCCGAAAGCACGATTTAATCTGACAGGGTTGCCTGTTCAGACCGAACCACTAAGTGTCCTTTCTGTACACCGTTGAAATAATACAGTGGGCCAATTTGTTTTAATCCCTTTCGCAAGCCAGTAGCATGGGGGAGCTTAGTGTGGTACGTGCGGCATGCCTGCAATAAGGGGCAAAGGGAAATTCTTTCTGTTGTGGTCGTATTAACCCCCCAGAGGCTTCTGGGTTGCAGCCTGTCGTTTTTAACTTGTCAGTTCAGCAGGGATGGATTGCAAAGAAATGCATATGCTTGATCTGCACTTTCTTTTCTCTTTGCTGCCCTTTTTCTACGTGACGTGACCACTGTGGAATGATAATGGAGGATTATTTCTCTTGTCTTGTCTGAACTACTGTAGTATAGAGAAGTGTGATATCAATTGGTATATGCACACTGCTCACAAAAATTAGGGGAAATTTGATTGACAATTTTTGAGTGTTTATGTACTGGTATAATTCAACGTCTCAGACAACTCTCCACACTTTGTCATCTTTTGGTGCAAGTTGGTCAGAATTTGCTGTCTTTACACTTTGCTGCCAGTATGACCAGTTCTAAAATGTCTACAGCCCTGTTTGAATGTTTTTCCCCACATTTAGGTCAGCTCGTCCAATCTCTCAGTGCCTTGTGCAAACTCAAGCAGGAGTAAATTCTATAAATATCCGATCAATTCAATTTGATATGATCAATTTTTAGTGAGAAATCTGATAAGATTGTCTATACAGAAACTCTCCATGACCTTTCAGGGTTCTAGATCCTTTGGCCTCCCATCAGCTTACTCCACAGGTTCACTAGGGTTTATGTTAAAGCTCAAGCTTATTGTTGCTGAAAAGCTCTTTTGTCTCAATACTGTACCAGTAAAACTTTCAGGTGTCTGCTTTTTGTGGGTGTATGACAAATGGAACATTCTTCAGGCACGCTGATTGTTTTGGCACGAAAGTGGCATTTGATTGTGGATGTTTAGACTTGCTGGTTTGAATGGTGACATCTACAACTCTGGGTTCCTCAATCTTAGCTGTTTAATGCAACCCCAATCCTCCCGATGTGCAGCAGCGTGAAGCTATTGTGTTGCAGATTAGTTGAGATGCAGTTTTTTTCCATGTAGTTTTTGCTTTACACTGAAGCCAACGTATGTTGCTGATGGACTAAAGTAATTCAACAACTTGTCTCCTCGCACATGGTTGACCTCCTGTGGTTAGACACTGGACTTGCATATACCCCCGAGTAGGCGAATATTCAAAAAGACAGTTTAGTTGATTGCTCCAAGTTGGCCCATGACTGGTGTGTTGGTGACCTTGTGCTATAATTAACTATTGAATATATAAATACAGTCGATTCCGGTGAATAGGACCACCGGTTAATGGGACCAGCCACCTATTCGGACCAAATCCTAAAGTACCGAAACAAATCCTATTAAATACGTGTAATGTTATTGGCTTTATCGGACCAAAGAATGTGCACAGTATGTAATATCGGTGAAGAAACTCTTCGTCTTTGGCATCATTACCTGAAAACTCCTGAGTTTTTTCCCAGCCCTCTACTGCCACCTACAGGTTTTTGCCTAACATTTCCATTTACTACAAAAAAAGAAGCTACTAGTCGCCACTTAGCCACAGCAAAAGTTTTTTTTACAGTATTATGCTTTACATGCTGAGTACCTATACATTGTGTTGTAGATCGTTTCGAAGAACTTGTTTGCCAATTTATTTTTCAATGAATATAGTTCGTAAGCAACAGTAGTTCTTGTTTGTACGTTCGCTATACGTGTAAATCGCACAATAAAGGTTTAATAAACATTTAATATGTTATATAGCACGTCCCGTCTTGTAACATAGGGCATGTTTGTTTATTCGGACCAGCCGGTTATTAGGACCAAAACGATCACGTCCTGATGTGGTCCGAATAACCGGAATCGACTGTATTTGATATGACTTTAGTAGATGTGTTTTCTTGCTGAAAGTCAGACTATGACTTGACTATGATTTGATTATGCTCTCACCTGATTCTAAAACTGCATGCCAAAACTTTGACTTCTGATTATATGTTAAGAAAATCAGAACTCCGAACGGGCAAAGAAAATCGCCGTGGGTGCATCTGTAAAATGTACTGTCCCTCAGTAGTAACTACATAGTGCATAATGTTAACATGGAATGTTTGATTGTAACGTAAACTCACAGCCAGAAAAGCTACTAACACACAAGCTTGGACACCTGTGAGCTAAATATAACTCTGCAAAATTTGCTGTTCAATTAACCAAAAGGCTAAAGTGATGAACAGAAATAGCAATTTTACTTAACAAATGGTAAAAGTAATTTTCTACTCCTAGAGTAATCATCAGCCAAAAAAGAACATCAACATCAAAAAGGTTTCTTTCACATTGGCTGAGGAAATTCTATATAAATGCAGTCGTTTCGAAAGTTGGCTTTTAGGAAACCTGTTAATTAATTGAATCATAAGAGACCATGGGTCATGCAGTATGACAAAGGTCTTAAGCAAAGAGTCTGGACCTGTACTGAAATGAAATGTTATGGAAGGAGAAAACCCACTAACAACCCAAAGATGTTCTTCTGTATAGTGGAACGGGCTCAAATTCAACCAAGTCGATGTGTAGAACTGATCAGCGGTTTAATTTGTTCTCTTTATCTAAGTTTAGGACTTGTGTGGAAAGTTTTAGGTCATATTAATGCAGAAATATACTGCTCACATGAGGGTATTTTCATTAGGGTATATGACATATTGTTTATTGTTCATGATGCGTTCTGTAAAATTGCATGTTATCCAATCAGAACACCATGCTTGTTAAAGCTAAATGGGATATTGTGCTACCCATACGGTACTCCTATTGACTAAATGATACTGCGGTGCTTTCTAGACATTGATACATTTCACATCTGCTTTCACCTCCACATATTGATTTTCTGTTTTCTTTTTTCTTTTTTTACACTATTTAATCAGAATAAAATCTTATCTCACGTCAGAGCACTGTGATTAGCTCAGCCATTCCTTACCCCATGCTCTCCCTTTCTCACAGACACATTTGGTAAATCTTGAATGGGTGTCTCTAAAATTAGTGACCATTCTATGTATGTTATGTTTGTGTGTCTACAGAAGAATAATGGACAGTTTAAGATGAAGACTCGTCGCTCCAAACCAAAGCCTTGTGACTCTGGAGGTGATGACTCTGTCCAGCCAATGTCAATCATCTCACTAACCTCTCCCACTAATTCAGGAAATGGTGCCAAACCCAAAGGAGGTGGCCGGGGCCAGAAGAAAATGGATATCCCAGTACACATTCTTTTACCACCAACATCATGCCCTGTGGGCCAATCTCTTACGCCTTCTCTTGCTCCTCCTCCTCCACCACCACCACCTCCACCTCCACCACCACCGCCCCTGGCATCAACCCCACAACTTGCACCACTCCCACTGTTAGCCCCACCTCCTGCACTCAGTGCCAATAAAACTGCTGGAATGCCTGCTGCAGGTGAGGCTCCGCCCATATTATTATTACTGGTTATAGGACTTATGGGATACGATATTGATCTTGATTCCTTTGTGGCTGTAAAATATTAATATTAACCCTGGCATTGATGATGGGTTTTATTACAGATTATTTTGTTTTATATTAATAGGTTATATTATTATTTATTATATACCTGACTGTAGGTTATTGATTATGGCCAGCTCTGCTGTTGATTATTGTTTACACTGTTTATTAACTGACTATAGAGGTAATTTGTTGCAATCTGTTACTGGCTCCGGTATTGCTTATGACTGATGATTCACTTCCTTGATCCTTAATTATTTTGATGAATATAGATTATGAAATTGATTATCAAAAGCAATTCTGGTTAAAGATTATCGAGTATGACGTTGCTGGCTACTTATACAGCTCTGTGCTGGCACTCAACTACCTCAGACCTCATTAAATTCTGCTCTTGGCGCATTTTGATGAGACAAATTGGTCTCAGAACTCCTTCACACTCTTGTCACTTGCTTAAAGTTTCATGAGTTTCAACATAACTGTAAGTTAATGTGTTATAAGTATAATAAGCTTTGCTATGGTATATAAAGTATACAGTCGATTCCGGTTAATGGGACCACCGGTTAATGGGACTAGCCGCTTATTAGAAACAAATCCTATTATATACGTGCACTGTTATTCCGCTTAATCGGACCAAAAACGTGTACAGTATGTAATATCCGTATGTAAAATCCTAAGAAACTCTTTGTCTCTGGCATCATTACCTGAAAACTCTACCCTCTACTGCCAC
>JAVSBV010145086.1:0-15863 GCA_033117975.1 Parotocinclus spilosoma | reverse complement strand
GGGCATGTTCGTTTAATCGGACCAGCCGGTTATTAGGACCAAAACGATCCCGTCCCGATGTGGTCCCATTAACAGGAATGGACTGTATATAAATTATATTATAAAATTGTAATATGTTTCATTTATCATAATATGTGTACAATTACATTAAATTGACGCTTATTAATTATGTAGCTTACTTGAACTGTTATGTATAACATATACTAAGGAGGTTGGGTCCCTTGTTGGCCCTAGTTTGCTCAGTTAATGCTTAAAGTTAAGTTTAACTTAATTCAATTATCACATATAACATCTAGGCTGCCCACGGACTTCTTTTTGAGTCTTGATCCTTTTTTAGGGGATTTTCCTTGCCACGCTCACCCTATGCTGCTTTGAGACAAAGCACTATAAAATATTGTAAATTAGCGTTTACTTTATTTGATTCTTTCTTTCTTTGTTAAACTTTGTTTAATTGCAAAAAGTCATTTTGAAGAGGTGCAACCCATTAAAGTCAGATTTCTATTGCTCTTTCACAAGGGAGTAAGTCCTAGGGTTTGAACATCTGCAAGTGGTCTTGTTAGAGCAGTTCCATCTGATTGGAGGTCCCAGGACTTGCTGAAGGGACTGTATTTCAAAGTCGGCTTGGTAATATCTGATGATCTCCAAAGAGGAGCTGGAATCTGTGGCTAGAGAAGCAGAAAGAAACTTAAGCCAAGAATAAGAGTACCAAGAAAAATAATAAGTTGCGTTGTAATACATGATCTGTTGTTTTCCAGTGAGATTTAGTCCATTAAATTTGTGGTTAGCTTTGTTTCCCAATTTAGAATACAAGGAGCTTCCAATATTGAGGTGTTATTTTTTAACAGAATCTAATACAGCATGCTTGCCAAATAAACACAGAGATGGGGAGCATGGATGGCTAGGACTTGTTAAATGTGATAATTTTCTCTTTCCATTTTTCTAGAATATTTGGACGGATGGGCTAAGCCAACTGGCAGGAACATAAAAGTGTCAAGAGAGTCTGTTGTGTACTCTGTGTGCTTTATGCTGACAGTTTAATTAAAACATTACACTGTATAGCATTTTATTGCTGGTTTTATATTTTATTATTTGTATAACTGAGCTGGTTGCCATATTGAAGATATTGATGTAAATTTGTGACAAAGAGAGTGGAGTCGATCTGAAAGGTCCTGTTTTCCAGTCTTTGTGCAGTACAGTTGTAGTGTTTGAGGCTGCACTTTAGCCTGTTTTGGGGAACTGTTGTGCATTCTGTTAAAGGACGTTTGGGTGATCATAGTGATTATAGCTGTTTTTCAAAAAGGTTAACACAAAGGGCAGAACAACACATGAATACTTCACCGTGAAGACTGACACAAGCATGTTCACTAGTGGTCAAAGGCCACCATAAGACTAGACATATCAATGTTTTAGCAACATAATTAAAAACATTAGTGATTGTTTTGTCAGTTCCAAAGAACACAGGGAATTTGTATGCAGTAAACATTATGGATAACAGCAGCATCTGGCAGCTTCATCGAGATGCCATGTTGAGCTAAAAAAGCTGGTTCAGAAATGGTCTTTTTGGAAAAGTAGCAGCCAAGAAACCACAAAAAACTCTAATGTTGGCCTATGCATAGGGTGAGTCAAAGGTCACACCCTTGTTTCAGAAAGAAAAGGGAAAATGACACATCTGAATACTTCATAGTTGAGGAATGTTTTAGGATATGTCCAGAACATGGTCGCCATCTTGAAAGACATATTGGCTCAAGGGCAAGTTTTTTCAGTGGGAAGGTGGTCATGTAGAAGATCAAAAAAGATCAGATTTGTATTAGAAATCGTTTGCCAGAAACACAGAAATTTCAAAACTTTTGTTTGTTAGTCACAGGTAATTGAATATGAAATTGATGATTCTGATGTGCGGAGAACAAAGCTGCCGTACAATCGCAACAAACGTCAACAAACGACACCCAGAAAGATCACCAATTTCACACAGCACAGTTACATCCCTCATAGCCAAATTAAAAAAAAACAAAACAAATTCAAACAATCTACGAGACATGTCCTGTGACTTTTGACTCACCCGGTATATATAGTATAGTATAGTTTGCAGGGATGTGATGAACAAGAAACCTGGACTGCTATGTCCTGGGACCATATCGCTATTAGTGACAAACCTAGGTATGTTTGGCACTCGACGACAATTGGGTTTGATTATGGAAGAGCTTAGTGGTGAATGAGTGGTGAGCTCTTCAATCCTGTCTTTGTTGTGGTGCAACACACTCCCCCGGCTGTGTGATGCTGTGATGCTCTGGGATGTTTCTCAGGAATGTCTTGGCCAGATAGCAATATTTATCTCCAAACAAGCATCTACGGGACCCCCTGGAACACCTGCTGTTGCAACCTTTATAAGTGTGCAGTATCTACAGACCTAGCTGCAACATCTGTGGAAAAAATGTGCTGCAGGTTATAATAAGGACATTGTTTGCCTCCATGCCCAACTGTATCTTATTTTGTATCCAGGCTAGAGACGTCCCAACAGTGTACAGGGTACATTCAATTGTACAGTTTTCATGTATAAACACACACGTGTATATATATATATCTGGAGAGAGAGAGAGAGAGAGAGAAAGAAAGATACATATTCATTGTAAAATATCCCCTACTTTTTGTGAGCAGTGTATTTAATGCTTGTAACAGGTTCAGCATTGAGAGTTGATTTGGATACACAGTATAACATTTGCTTTATTATCTGTGTGTAGGGAGTTCGGTTGGCGTGATCCCGAGCTGCCTGAAGTCATCCAGATGCTGCAACATCAGTTTCCATCAGTTCAGTCCAACGCTGCAGCCTATCTCCAGCACCTGTGCTTTGGCGACAACAAGATCAAAGCAGAGGTAAGCTCCAGATTCCCCAATGTGTATAGGAGGGCAAAAAAGGGTCTCATCCACTGATACTGTCATGTTGAAAAGACAGAAACAGAAAATCTAGACCATATCAATGTGTTGTTGTAGCATCACAGTGGCTGCTTTTGGCCAGTAGAGATGTGAACATATAAAATAGAAGAAGAGCAACATCATCTGAGGCTGGCAGTACCAATTAGGCACATTTCAAACAAGAATTCCATTACTAAAAGAGCTAGGAAGACTTTAATCCACAAAAAGCACATGTAAATTGTTGTGATAGGGCATAATTCCTGGTCTCGCTAAATCCCCAGGATCCCTACTGATTTTGAATTGGAGACCATAATGGACTATCCACAGACAGACAAAGAATGAAAGCAACGAAAGAACATTTATTAACAAAAACACCTAAGGCACAACACAAGTAAAAAGGGGTAAAAAAGGAATGGCTTTCTAAAGCCTTGACTCCATAGATGGTCTCTAATAGCCGAGGATCCCAGGACTGCCCTTGATTGGCGAGGATCCGAGGGTGAACCGTCCAGCCACGGATCCAGACGCATCCTTTATCAGGCGTTGGTCCGGGGTCAGCCCTGGTCAGCCGCAACATAATATGCCGTCTAACAGCCGTGAGTCTAGCGGGTTGTTAAAAGAAATACAAACTAAACTCCCGCCCCTCCACTGTCAAATCGGGTCCAAAAGTTAAAAGCGAGAAACATTTTGAAGGGAACGCGAGACTCAGAGAAAAGGCGCAAAGAAAATAAAAACGAATATTTCAAGAATATTACACTCAAAATAGACGATTACAAACAGAAATATTCTGTTTAAAAAAAGGTTTTTTTATTTCAAAATGTCATTTTTTGTTTACGGATTCTGTTCTTTGGTTTTTCAAAACCCATTTTGACACCATAGATTTGTTTCAAGTTGTCACATGGTAAAGAAAAAAAAAGGAATCGAGATGCATCGATAATCGTTGCTTTCTGAATTGTAATCGAATCGTCAGGTGCCTCGAGATTCCACCCCTATTGCACCATCTGGTGAAAACTTGTCTGATTTGCTACTGAAGACAGGCGTAAAAAAAAACAAAAAACCTGATAAACATTTTTCAATCTTCTGGGAGCTTTTCTTTTGATTGACTTAGCAAAGCCACTACACTGACCCCCTTTGTTGTGCAAAATTAATTCCTGCACACACCATCATCACATAATTCACTCCATTATTGAAACGTGATACTGGATCTCTGTGACTGGGTTTCTAATGTGTAAGTTTTTTCGAATTGTAAAAAGGGCTTTTTTTATAGTCATTCAAACAATAAAGGGGTGGCCACATATTGACAGCCATTCCACAACAGGCAGCCCGGTAATTGTGTCCCAGAGGCTTAAAGCAACCAGACGGAAATTAAATTCACAGAATAAATCCTAAGGAACAAAAAACAAGCCACTGAGATCAGGGAGCCGCCGACAAACCATCGAAATGTTATTTAATGAAAAAGCAGCGGAGCTTAAATTGGCTTAGTTTACGACGAGCAGCGTCGTTCCTCTTGCGTTCGGAGACTGTCACATTTATTAAGCTGAGTTGCAATTTCTGCTCTGATTAGTTTTTATTTCACAAGATGAAGGAACGGACGTTGAGATGGGATTTGCATAAACCAGATTTGGAAGCATTGCGTTAAAACCCAACCAAAAATACGTGAACAGTCTTTAGTAATATCAGCTGTTCCAGCTACAACCAGTGATAGATTGTATCCTGACCAAAACTCCGTCAAGCATTTATGGGGGCACTTAAGGACAGAGAAAGCCAAGCATTCAGTAACATCAAAATGCTGTGATAACATGAATCATCTGATTTCACACAAACTTGTGGAGTCCATGCCAGCTCTAGTGCAAGTTGTCATTCCCGCAAACAGAGGAACATACCAAATCCTAAGCAAATCGGAAGTTTCTGAACAGGTTCGCCCCGATTTTATGATTGAATTAAGTTCTGAGAAACCCATTGTAAGTAATACAACTTATACTACGATATAATCGTTACTGGTAATGTGTACTTTCTTTTTTTGTATATTTCTCCCTATATATATAAATACTTTTTTTATTTATATAATGCCCTATTAGGTAATTAATGAATACTTTATGACATCATGTAACGTGTACATAAGCTTTTAGCAGATAAAGTGTATATGCACCAGCTGTGATTGGTGTTGTGCTGTTGTGGTGCGTATGTGAGTGTCTTACAGGTGCTCGTGTGTGTGTGTGTGTGTTGCCAGGTGGTGAAATATAAGACTTAATTACATGTGACAGTACCCAGGCAGATGCTTGTGCAGCTCTGGACAGGTTATTTCACGACTGCCATTCATTTCCCAGAATGCATGAGTTTGCAGGCCTTTTCACATTAGTCGAGCGGATGGTGAAAAATGACACCGGGCTGCATCACCCCGCCGAGGGCCGTCGAGAGCCGTTTTGGAAATGCTGTTTTCGAGATCTCGCTTGTTATACCTGCCAGGCTACTCGGTGGCTTCAAGGTCTTAGTGCCTCCGTCTTGTTAAATCTCAGCCCAAATATCAGCAAATATGTGTCTCATAATGTTTTCCAACACCTAAATATACAAGTATACAGGTAGTCTCAGATTTACGATGAAGATATGTTTTGACAAAGCCATTGTGAGTCAATTTTTTAGCGTACAACGAGAATTTTAGTGTATGGAGTATATATCATAGAGTTGGCTACATGAATTAAAAACATGACCACGGCTTTTCCTACATTTTACTGCGAGCATTACTCTCCTGCGTCATGCAGTGCCTAGTACTGGAGGGTTTTGTAGTGCTCAGTGTACAAAAAAACATGTGTACAAAAAAGTGTACCAAAAAAACATGATCAAATATACAGTCATTAACATAAAGCTTATTTCATTTTTTTTTTTAAGTATTGAATATCTCATTTCATTAAGTTGAACAATATATAGTATGTGATTATGCTTGGGTCATAGTACAAAATTCAGAGTACGGTTTCTGAAGATATAAAGACATGCTATAGTTCACATATTTTGGAATGAAGATCAGTGGAAAGAGTGAGGGCGTGACAAATTCAGCAATATGTTATATATGGCCATTATAATCCAGTGGTGGCCTAAGACTTTTGCACAGTACTGTACATGGTCAGAAACAGAACCCGAATTTAGGATCTATTCGTAACATTCTTTACATCCTTGTCTCAGTGTGGCTGAAGTTCTGCTATCTCAGCCACTTCTGGCAGCTAATCTAATCTGTCGATTTCCATTTGTGTGAGGTCTGTAATGCTGAAAGGCTGAACCAGGCCAGAAGGGCTTTTTATCTCTGATTGAAGACCTCAGTCCAAGTATGGACCCTGGATTCACCCTTGCACTCAGTCGAGAAACCATATTTCCAGAAAGAGACAAAATATGCTGCTGCTTCCTCATCAGTAAAGCATGATGTAATCCTCCCCAGTGAAAGACTGGTTCCTCTCGCTCTGTGAGGGGTCTTTATTTTCTCTTTGTTATCCTCGCACTTCAAAACATCTGTTGCGCCTCGGCAGTTGCTGATCGCAATTAATTGTCTTGTCGTGTTTGCTTTGTTTTGTGTTTTCTCAAAGTGGCCCTGTGAACGCACGCTTGAGCTTCCAGACAGCCTTTTGTCGACTGACGTGTGTGAATTGCAAGAAATCAGATTACTCCTGCTCCTTAGGATGAAGTGAGGCTTTGTCTCGCTGCCAGATGAGGATTGGAGCCGAGCTTTAGACACGCATCTCGAGAGATATTGGCAAAGCAAGGAATCATTATGGAGAGCTAAAGAAAAATGGCCATCCTGCTACAGACTGGCTGTATTTACAACCAAAAGGGCAAAAGTCGCTGCTAAGTGCAAGATATGGGGGAAATTGTTGCGATTCCGGGTGTAAATTAAGTAGCGTACTATGCTCATTGCTTACTTTATTAGGTACACCTCCTGCTTTCTACACTCACTGTCCATTTTATCAGCTCCACGGACAATATGGGTACACTTTGTAGTTCTACAATTAAAAACTGTAGTCCATCTGTTTCTCTACATGCATTGTTAATCCCCTTAACTCTGTTCTTTAATGGTCAGGACCACCAGGGATCAGGTACTACTGTATTTGTTATTTTTTGGTAGACTATTTTAGTCCAGCAGTGAAACGGTGTTTAAAAACTCCAGCAGCACCGCTGGGTCTTATCCACTTGTACCAGCACATCACACACTAAAGCACGACCACTACATCAGTGTCACTGGAGTGCTGAGAATGATCCACAACCCTAATAGTAACAAGGGCCGGTGCTGGTCCTTTAGGGGTCCAGACCATTAGAGAACAGACAGGATAAGCAAATAGAGGGGATGAACAAAGTATACAGATGGACTACTGTCTGAAACAGATGGACTTATTTACATTTACGGTATTTAGCAGACGCCCTTATCCAGAGCGACTTACAATTGATACTCTCTTACAATCAAGGTTAAGGGTCTTGCTCAAGGACCCAACTGTGGCAGCTTGGCAGAGGTGGGATTTGAACCCTGGACCTTCTGGTCCAGAGTCCAGTACCTTAACTGCTAGGGTACCACAGTCCCAGACCACAGACTACTTTCTGTAATTGTAAAAATACAAATTGCTTCTATATGTGGAGCACATGCACCAGTAAATTGTTCCTGTGGCCCAATTAAATAACGGCTGTAAAAAGACAAATGGATCCTGGACTACATTTCCCATAATGCCCCAGCATGTTTACAAAAACTTGAACGCTTTCAGTGAAAGCCAGTTTCTTTCGTTTTTTTGTTTTCTGTTTAGTAATGGACATTCACAGAATTTAAATGTACGTACATTTTAGACCTCTAAAGCAAAGACATCAGTCCCTTTAACATGAACAAAATGAATGCAATTAATAAAACGTTTTTTTTCCTCAATCATCGTAGTGTAACCCCTCCTGTCTTCGTGAATCACTCCGTCTATTTAATGTTTAACAATCTTACTTTTTATGCACAGTTGTTTCCCGATGACTGATTGGCAAGCAGAGGGGTGCAGCTGTGCCTCTCTAAATTCTGCATGTGCATCACTATAACAAGTAGTCTAGAAATCCCCTTGAAGAGTCTCTATAAAACACCTTTGGAATGGAAGAGCAAATGCAGCCCAGTTATCACCCAACACCAGGACCGGGCATCAATAATGTTAATTGTCTGTAATTGTTTGCATCCCAGCTGTAATCTTCCAAAATCTAGTGGTAAACCTTGGCAGAAAAATGAAGACTGGTGTCATGGCTAATGGGGACAAACCTCATAATCACCATCATCATGTTCATTAGCATGATAATGACGCTTTCCATTATGTGTGCTAACATATCCTGTTGTTAAAACATATATAAACGATGGCATGCTCGCTCGCTTCCCTTCCACCAGGCCTCTCGTGTCGTTCGTGTCCTCTTTCGAGTGCAGGTTGAGTGCTCCTGCAGTATATCAACATAAGTGAGAGTGGAAAGCTGAAGTGCTCGGCGCATTATGGAACGTGTCTGACATGGCATCTGACTTGTTTATTTCCTCGTTTCACGACACCACAAAGGCCTCCGGAGGGAAAATAAGCAACGAGTGGAATCTAGTTCCAATCAGCGTGATTTTAGAGCGGCACTTTCTCTCAGGCACACTTGGCACTCCATAGCATCGCCTTTATGAACTCAGCTTGGTTTTAATTGATTGATGCAGAACACAAAAGTGGTGCTGACAAAGACTTCTGAGTCATGCTGCTCTCCAAAAGGATGATTAGTACTTAGCACAGATTTCAGAACTCGCTTGTCTGAACTCGTAATATACTGCTTACAAAAATGAGGGGGATATTTTAAGTGCAATTGCATTTTTTGAACACCAGAGGACGTGTTATGCTCACAGACACACGTCCCGTTCCCAGTAAGAATCCTAATTTATTTTTATTGCACAGAGAAATTGTTCTGTTTTTGTTTAAATGTTATAAAAGTACACATTATCTTTGAATTGTTATCATTTAAAAAATGTCTTTATTTGGTTATTTAAGACCATTAACTGGGGGGTTTGCATTACAGAGCAAGACCTTATTTGATCTGAAGTGAAATACAGTTTGTTAAATAAAATACCTACTCTATGTCTAAAATGTCTAAAAAAAGATAACCCAAAAGAAACACAATGGCATTGTTATTATTGTTTTGTAAGCATGTTTGTGTTCAGGTCTGCTTTATTGGGGAAAATGCACAACTTTGTAATAGAAAGAGAAAAGGAAACTAAATTAAAAACATGGAAAAAAGTGCACCCAAGGGTGATGATGATGATGATGATTTTGGTAAATAAAGATTTGCCCAATTTTTTATTTATTGTTTTGGTCTGTTTGAGGGAGCTGGGAGCTTCCTTAAATACTTGTGGGGGGTGGGGGGTGTTGGCTGATTTAGTATATGGTGGATACAATAAAGCCTTTTGTTTACAATTTTAATTCTCTGTTTCTAGTCATTTCTGTTAATTGCTCAAGACTAAAGTAAGAAAACAAAGTGTACAAAAATGTTTACACTTAACAAATTAAGAGCAATATTGTTATTGAATGTAAAATCAATCATTTGAGAAAATCAAATTTTAAAACTAATCAGCCTGTGGTCAAAGTGCTTAAGTATAGGTTTGGCTCTTAAAAAGGGAAATGTGTTCAAGGTAATTCACTAATATTTGCCCAAGGGCTACGGTTTATTGCATGGCAATCATTTAAATGTTTTTTCTCTTTCAGATCCGGAGGCAGGGTGGCATCCCTTTGCTGGTGGACCTGTTGGATCACAGGATGGCGGAGGTTCATCGGAGCGCCTGTGGAGCTCTGAGGAACCTCGTCTATGGAAAAGCTAACGACGATAACAAGATTGCTTTGAAGAACTGTGGAGGAATCCCAGCACTGGTGCGTCTGCTGAGGAAAACTTCAGATGTGGACATCAGGGAGCTGGTTACAGGTAAAATATAAGAACTTGCAGTAAATCCGGGTCTGGGGCTTTATTACATATTAATTATATACTACCTATAGTCTTGTTATAGTTCTTACCTATAGTCCAGTTATAGTCATGTTATAGTTCTTACCTATAACATGTTCTTACCTATAGTCTTGTTATAGTTCTTACCTATAGTCCAGTTATAGTCCTTACATATAGTCCTGTTATAGTTCTAACCTATAACATGTTCTTACCTATAGTCTTGTTATAGTTCTTACCTATAACATGTTCTTACCTATAGTCTTGTTATAGTTCTTACCTATAGCCCTGTTATAGTCCTTACCTATAGCCCTGTTATAGTCCTTACCTATAACATGTTCTTACCTATAGCCCTGTTATAGTCCTAACCTATTACATGCCCTTACATATAGTCCTGTTAAAGTCCTAACCTATAACATGTTCTTACCTATAGTCTTGTTATAGTTCTTACCTATAGCCCTGTTATAGTCCTTACATATAGTCCTGTTATAGTCCTAACCTATAACATGTTCTTACCTATAGTCTTGTTATAGTTCTTACCTATAGCCCTGTTATAGTCCTAACCTATTACATTTCCTTATATATAGTCTTGTTATAGTTCTTACATATAGTCCTGTTATAGTCCTAACCTATTACATGTCCTTACATATAGTCCTGTTATAGTCCTAACCTATTACATGTCCTTACATATAGCCCTGTTATAGTCCTAACCCATAGCAAGTCCTTACCTATAGTCCTTAGCTATAGCATGCCCTGAAACTTTTATCACCTCATGCGTAAAACATGATAAGTATCTTTAGTCACAGCAGAAACTTTATTAAAATACATTTTCTTTTAATAAACCTTAAACTTCCTTGTCTAATAACATGTCCAAGGAGTCTCAGCCTCCTTGCCAAAAGTGAGTTAACTCTATTTCTGCCTAATTAACTTACCAATGGACTAGCAAATGTGTTTCAGATAAATGAATCTTCTTTGGGTAAAAGTGCTGAAAACGTCCTCATTTTCGAATAAGATGGACAGATGGAGAGTGATGTTCTTGCTAATTGCCAAATTGAAACCTGCTCTGTGAAGGTCACAGACACGACTAAGTCTGGTAGCAGTATAATTGATATGTGTTGTCACAGGCTGAGCATGAACTCTGAACAGAAAGTACATTAGACCAGGTGAGTGGAAGTTAGACCTTGTTACTGCAGAAGGCTTAACAAGCTCAGCTAAAAATATCATAGCTAAAGAAACAGTTTGGTTGCTAAAGGATCCAGGCAAGCGATAAGCCAAAAGGAAACGCAACTGAGGTGAGTTAAATCACAACAATGTTTGTCAAAACTAGCCACATGAAGGTCGGATTAGAATTTGAGTCTGTTCTTCCACAGTTCTTACACTATGCATGTATAAACATCTCTTTTTAAAACCTGTAATAACCTTAATCATGGGCACCCTAAAGTAAACACTCATTGGTGCAATCTTCCAAATATGATAATATTTGGAAGATTTGGATATATATCCAGTCTAGTCAGTGGTGATAATGCACCAGTACCATATACCTTTTGCCATGAAACCAAGAAGAAGTAGGGTGCAATCATATGGGTATTACATATATTATATTATTTTACTTATTTTATAATATAATATTAATCCACTTAATCCACATGGGGTCGCAGGCCAGCCGGTGCCCACCTGGCTACTCTGGGGACAATGGCAGGAACAACCCTATATGGGGTGCCAATCCATCGTAGGGCACACACACACACACACATACAACCACACTTAGGGCTCTTTAGAGACACCAATTAACCTAACACGTATGTCTTTGTACAGTGAGAGAAAACCAGACTACTCGGAGTAAACCAACACAGACACAGGGAGAACATGCAGACTCCAACTAAGCTAGTAATTAGAAGGTTATGACTTTAAATCCTAGCTCTGCCAAGACACACTACCCAAGAAACTACTGTAGGGCCCTTGAGCAAGACCCCTCAACCTTAACTGCTCATTGGAGAGTTTTTTTGTTTTCTTATTCTCTTAGATAATAAAAAAATAGTAAAATTGGCTAGAATTCAAGTCCCCAGACTTCACACAGAAAGAACCCAGGTCACTCCCCTCTGGGATTGAACCCAGGATTAAACCCTTCTTGCTGTGAAGCAGCAGTGCTACCCACCGAGCCACCGTGCTGCCCGAGTTTCACTTTATTTTGCCTGTTTTTGCTTTATTGAAGTTTTAAATTCTAAATGACATACAAATATAGAAGTGAAAAACATTCATTTGGGGGTCGAGACCAGATTAATCCTATGTCCTACGTTCAAATTCCGAGCTTCCGCCGTTTTTCTGGCAACATTAACTGAACCATTTTGCAGAATTCATTGGCTTTAAGGTTGATTTGGATAAGTGCATGACTTTATTTAAAGAAGTAAAACATCTCTTTAGACAAATGACATACTTTAGAATCCACTTTAAACACGTGTCCGTAATGCTAGCGTGCATGCTAATGGAAGGACAGCCTCTGTAGTGGATTTTGTGGCTGGATGTGACCACGCTGGAGAAGGCTGTAGCTAAATGTAGATTACCATATAAATTAAAGTCGGAGCTGTGCAGCATATTTAGTGTGGCCACTGTCGCTGTTTAATCAGCGGACCAGAGGCCCAGAGGATTCTCAGCTTTTCTCTCTCTAATAAGCAGCGCATCAGACACGCTTGGTTTGTCTCTGTAGAGCCGCATGACTTTAGGGTCTGTTCACTCGAGGATGCGGCTGCTGCAGGAGGCCGGTGTGTCAGGCTGCTGTCGGTTAGTGACGGGGCAGGCGAAGTCGTCCTGTTTAGCATTTTGTGTCCTCTTGGAATAAGGGAGTTGAAGATAAGTCAGTCTTTTTTGTGTGTCTGTGTTTATCATGTCTTCGCTTTAATAGCGAGACTAAATTCTTTTCCAGTATGTTATCACCTGAAATAGTTAATCTCTTATAATAGTAAACCTCTTATATAACATTAAATTCAATTCAAATTTATTTATATAGCGCTCTTTCCAACGGAGCATTGTCTCAAAAAAGCTTTGAAATCTTATATTATCTTAAAAGGCCAATCCCACATTAAACAAGCCTAGGGTGACAGTGGAAAGGAAAAACTCACTAAAAGTCGTAGGAAGAAACCTTGGGAGGACCAAGACTCAAAAGGGGACCCGACCTACTTGGGTGGCCTAGATGTTAAATAATAAATACTTAATAGTATATTAAGTAATAGCAAAATTAATTAAATAACATAATTTAAATCAATAATAAAATTTTTATTAGTAATAAAATAAATCAAATAGATTTTAAAATCAGTCCACAGTGGGAGATCCTTGGCGGCACATCATCTCCTAATGATTAAATGATGGAGGGAGTTACTGCACTCTGGTGACACTGGGTTCTGTTGATGAAGACCAGTAGAGTGATGCTGAGATGAAGGAACATCTAAGTGTATGGTGCTGGAACTGGTACCGGAACATCAGCTCTAAGAGAAAAGAGAAAATGTAGTTACTTAAGATCACATGGGAGGAATGATGTAAAGTTGAAAGTATGTAGCAAAACATGGACTACAGTCTGTAAATGTAGAACTACAAACTGCTTCTATATGGGGAGTGGAACTGTTCAAATGGACAGTGTAGAAATAAGGAGGCGTACCTAATAAAGTGATTGATACAGCTGAGAACATGACCAGCTACACAGCATCCGAAGCCGAAACTGTTCTAAACATAACTTCCTCCATGCAAAGCACAACACTGTGGTTCTACGGTCACAAGCACGCATACTGTAGAACCCAAAAATAATGAAGTCATGTCATTCTAATAAATAAAAATGAGGGGACATTTCTAAATGAGTATGAAACGATTAAATTAGAAGTATTTTATGTTATTTAATTAAACAAGATGAATATTTGAATGAATTAAAAACTCCATTCTGTAATTCCATTCTGTTGACGTTTGCATTTGGATGTGCAGTGGGAATTTGAATGAATAAAAACGATTTCCGTCGTCTTTCTGTATATCATAAGGTTTCTAACTTGGCTCACTAGAAAGCCGTGCATCCTTTCACACTGTTGGTTCCTGTGTTGTGCCACTTCTGCATCTTATCCTCTGAGTCACAGATTAATTGATATACAGTGGCTCCACAGAGCAGATGGAATTCAGTCAGCACTCTGCTGAGAAACACGGGCAGATCCATCGTTACTGTCTGTCGTAATTACAGGCCATCTCTATGTGGAGCAGCACGGGGAGGTAGAAGCTATCCCAAGCCAAGTATTTAGGGTTGCGATTAGATTCCGAATAAGGCGATTTTAAAGAAACTTCAATGGTGTAAGAAAGTCAGGAATAAAAAGTCGTCCAACTGAGAGCAAAGGAAAGTGGAAGTGATTTGAAGTGAAATTTTTATAACAATGGTGCTACACTGGTCCTGATTTATGACATCACAAACATGATAATACGAATGAAATATGAAGATGCGTTTATATTCCCAGTCTGAATCACGTTCATTCATTCACTCACGCTTGAAAAACGTTTGAAATATAAACAAATACAAAAACCACATTTAATGCACTACAAATCAACTGGACATGATGAGTTTGCAGTGGATGCTGTAGTTATCCCAATCTGAACTGTGGGACTAACAAATATCTACAGTAATTCTGTGTACAAATTTTATTCTGTCCAATAAAAGCACAATAACACCCCATCCGCTGTGTGTTAGGTATAACAGCTTTGTATATGTAACCAGTAGCAGTACTGGCAAGTCCTCTGTGGTTTAGGGCAGTTCCAGTTGCTGTAAACTAATTATTGAGAGCCTGGGTTCAGTGTAAAGGTCAAGATTAACATTTTTATTACATGGTGCTACACTGGTCATGATTTATGACATCACAAACATGATAATACCAACGAAATATGAAAATGTAGTTATACTCCCAATCTTATTTCTATTTCACTTCCTTACTTATTGACTTACTCATTCTAACTCACTCAGTCTCTTACTTACTCACTCTGATTCAGTAACTAATTCACTAACTTGCTCTCACAATGGCCCTTAATTTCCGTGAGCAGTGGATTTGATATTTGTTTATGTCCCTCATATTAGATATTACATAAATATATTGATTTATTTTTAACATTTCCGCAGTCAGTTGTAATATTACAACTTTTCTGCAGATAAAACACACACACACACACACACACACACACACACACACACACACACACACACAGGCATCTTTAATTAACTTCAGGTTTTGCTTCTTCTCTCAATTTGGTTGTAATTCATACAAAACTGCAGCTTCTTATCGAGCAAATCAACCTAAAGGGACTTTTACATTGGAATTATTACAGGTGACGACATTGTGTATCCTAAATTTCTGCTGAGCTTCTCCTCGGAAGACCTGAGCCTTAACACTTTGGTAAAAACTGTATTTCTCCTTTTTAAAATCCAACAGAAACATAAAATTAAACATAAAACATGAATTTTTTACAGCACATGGATTGAGAGAAAATTACAGGGTATCAACTGGGCTCAGACACACACACACAAACACACACACACACACACGCAGATACCCATCATAAGCCTTTCCTCTTAACATCCTCACTGACTTCCTCTTTGGATCCACTTTGGATTGCTGATTTGGTGGCCAGCGTGAGCAAGGTCTCTATCTCTATCTCCCTCTCTATCTCACTAAGCAATCCTTGATTAGACGACCCTTAAGTGCAGCAATCAAAAAGATCAGTCATTATCTCGAAGCACTTATTTAAAAAACAAGGAAGCAACAAAGTCAAGACTAGAGAAAAGAGAAAACTTTGAAATATAATTAAAAAAAAACCAGCACAACATTTGATGCACTACAAATAAACTGGACATGACAAGTTTGGAGTGGATGCTGTTCTTATTCCAACAAAAAAAAACAAAAAAAAAAAAAAACCTGATGCACAAAACACACACACACACACACACACACACACAAACACACACACACACACACACACATACACACACACATACATAC
>JAVSBV010145070.1:0-15865 GCA_033117975.1 Parotocinclus spilosoma | reverse complement strand
CGTTCTTTGGTCCGATTAAGCGGAATTTTGGTCCAAATAAGCAAATAACATTACACGTATATAATAGGATTTGTTTCAGTGCTTTAGGATTTGATCCGAATAAGCGACTGGTCCCATTAACCGGAATTGACTGTATTACCTTTTCTGAACAGCATGACATGTAGCAGCTCATCTCCGACAAAATGCCAAGGCACGAACATCAACATCAACATCAACATCAACATTAGCAGCAAAAAAACTGTTATTTACAGGCACGGCTAAGAGGTTAAGTCACTAACTAGTACTCTGTTAGAAGCAAGTAAGATAATCAACCGTCTAACATCATAATGGTTTTGCAAACACGTTTCTCCTCTGCGTGGTTTAGAATGTTCTCTCTAACATGATTGCATTCTTCAGAGTGTTTTTTTGGTACATTATAATACTCTTTATCACATTCCTCGTATTGTTCTTTAAGGGATTCTTTATTCTCCAGTGTGTGCGCTCCGAAGAAACAACCTCTTGCCCAGCTCCAGACCAGAGGAGGCGCTCATTTCATGTTCGTCTCCATTGTTTCTCACCAGACCACAAGGTCCTTACGTTCTTGCCGCAGCCGTTCGCGACGTTTCGTCTCTCTTTTACGGCACCGGCGCACAGATGAAGCGACGGCGAGTGCTAAAAGTCCGAGCATCACAGCGCCCCCGATGGCCACGCAGAGGATTACCATCTCAGAGAAAGGAGCTGAAGACAAGAGAAATCGAGAGTCATTGTTTTTGTGTGTTTGCTCACATACCTGTTATTAAAATAATAAAACCCATTCTCATCACCTGTCGTGACGACCCGCAGGTGGATCTCTCCAGCGTCGCCGTGGACGTCGGGCGGGTTCCTCACCTGGCAGATGAACGTTCCGTTGTAGCCGAAGTTCACGTGGCGCAGGAGGATGGAGGCGTCGCTGGCTGAAGTCTCCCCCACAAACACCACGTTCTTCTGGAAGCGGCCCTCCATTGGGAGGAACGGCTTCTCGTGGTAGTAGAAAACCTCCAAGGACATTAAAAAAAATCGCACGATGTTAGCAAGAGTTTCTCTGGCAAGCTAAGCAATTTGTTCAGAAACCTTTTCCTGTGCTCAACCGAGGATAACGAAAAGCACAACTGTGTATTCGATATTGTTTTGTGGATGAGCACGTATTTTCTGAAAACTGTACATCATTATAATATATAATAATAATCGAATCCATTTTATAATCTAATCTGTTTTAGAAACACTCACACGCAACATGACTGCCCTCTGGCGGCCACGGGTGGAATCACACCTCTATAGGTACAGTATATACTGTATGTGCATATGCAAAGTGGACGAAAGTAACAGCTCGTGCACTTTTGACTTACAGATTCCTGGATGCCGTGTCCCAGTGGCTTGAAGGCCCAGGAGATGGTGAGTACTGAGCGTCTGACGGGAGCAGAGCTTTTGAATGTGCACTTGAGCCGAACATCGGATCCGTTTACTGCCTCCACGTGGCCCGATGTATACACCGTCATCGCTCCCACCTGCTGATGATGTCCTACAGGATCAGAACCACAGAGCACGAGGAGATGCACCATGAACACCTGATCACCTGATCACAGAAATCCTTTACTGTTCCAGATAAGGAGATCCAGGATGAGTTTTAGCGAATCAATTTGCTTATTAGAACGTGAATGATTGATTTTAAGACTGACACACTTAAAGTCTGGGAAAAAAAACAGACCAGCAGGATGCTGGAGGTGCTGGTGACCAGCACATCTTGGTCTTTACTGGTTTTTGGATGGTGGTGACCAGCATATATTGGTCTTTACTGTTTTTTGGATGGTGGTGACCAGCATATATTGGTCTTTACTGGTTTTTGGATGGTGGTGACCAGCACATCTTGGTCTTTTCTGGGGTTGCTGGTTAGACAACAAAACTAGCAGGATCATACTGGGCAACCAGCTTTGCCAGTAAAACCAGCAGCACACCAGCTTAAACCAGCATGGCTCTGATGCTGGTTGATGCTTGTTTTTTTCAGCAGGGTTATGGACGAATTATTTAATCTCCAGGATTGCCAAGACATTTGACAGCTAGAACAGAAAACACACAAACAGGTTTGTACCTGTGTGCATACTTATGTCCGTGTGTGAGTGGGATCGGCTGGGTTACCTGGAAAAGAAAGCATTTACTGCCTTGCAGGCATGAAAACTAACACACACACACACACACACACACAAGCGAGCAATCAGCGCTGCTTGCACTATCACGTCTAATCCAATTTTCCAGCCCCGGAGATCTGGGTAACGACATGCTGCTGTCAGGACGGTGAGGATTTAATATTTATCCAACACTGCTGCTGCTCAACTCTGAGCTAAGCTAACTAAATAATCCACAAATGGACAACAGTACAGTAGGTAATGTCCATGTTACAAGACTGAAGAACCTGAGGACCCTTAATCAGCAGCTCCTAACTCTTTGGCTCCGAAGGCAGGAGTGAAGCTCACTGTGCACCTGAACTCCAGAGCAAAACAAAAACATATCATCAGGACCAGAATCATTTGAACCAAGCTCATAGCAAACATCATACGGGTACTAAGACGTCATTAATACCCCTGTTCTGGGCATCTATGTTCCTAAGTTCCGCCTCACCAGAGGATCCAATGTTACAGGGTTAACAATAGAACAAATATTTGTATATATTTATATGTATTTTAATGTAATTTAACATCAGAACTACGCTTCCAAGGCAAAAAAATCCTTTACTGAACAGCCCAAAAGCCTCAAATAATGCTACCAAGCGCTGGAACGAGACATTTAAAAAACACCAGAACTGAACTTCTAATATAAATCAAATAATATCCGAATGCTCTATGAACCACTGTGCAGTAGTACTCGAAAAAACCTGCGAGGTTAAGATCCTAACGACCAAATCTGTCCTGGTTTGACTCAATCTGAATGAAGATCTCATAGCATGTTATTTATGATCCTAAATTTAAAAACACTAATTATTCCCCTAGCATACAGGACTTGAGAATCAAAGGGCTGAACCAAGCTCTTAGAAGACATTCATTATGTACCCAAAACATTAGAACTAAGCTCCTGATGTACCTGAACAAAGGTGCCTAGTCCTAAAGTCTCAACACGCTTAGAATGAGATTAGGACTAAAGCTCTTGAGGCTCCTGAACAAAAGCTGTAAACAGCGTCGAAAGCTCTCGCATCGCGTCGGTAAAATAAACAATGATAGCATGCGAGGGCAGAGGTTGTTAATCAAATGCAGGAAGCACAGGAAGGCAGAAGACAATGAGGCCGTGACTCAACACCGACAAACACTGGAGCGTATGAGGTCGGAGAGGCGTAGAGGCGTACAGATTATTGTTTGGTGGTTATCACTACATTGTTCGACCCTTCAGAGATAAATCATGAGATGCAAATGGGCCGCGGATCCAGAATCAGGCCGGAATGCAAACGAGCCCCTGGATCTAAACGGATTCAGAATTTGCTGGCTAAAATACCGTAACGTTCTGAACCAGCGAGAACCATTTGAGGCCATAACTCAAGATTTCCATCGCCCCCTTTGAAACGAGACGCGTGCAGCTGTTCGATAAAACGTTCACACAATAAGAGGTCAAACGTCTTCTCATTTTTTCCAATGGCTCCAGTCAGGTAAACGGTAATGTAGGCCAGGACCAGATGATGGTTCCCCAAAGCCATGAGCCCTATCAAGAGCTCAGTCTCTGGATCCTAAAACATCCCACAATGTATTTATTGTTTTTTCATGGTAAAACAGAACAGACAAATCAAATGAGGGTTGGAAAAGTTCAACCTGGCAGATCTGTCCAGCCAGTGCAGCCCTAATAGATCATAAAAAAATATTAAATATTAGTAATCCCTACATTTGTCCATATAAGGGTCACCTGAGGTGGAGAAAGCCAGCAGAACCAGGAGGAACAGCAGGAAATCCCGAGCACGATTCAACCACATCTGGAAACTCTGCTAATTCCTTTACGCCCCTGTTTACCTCGAGATGGACCTCGGCTTCCCGGAGAAGGTCGTTCCTGAACACGCCGTGCTAACGCCGAGGAGTTTATAGTGATGGGAAACCCCAAATCCCTCCCTCCGTGGCCTGACTTATTCATGTACTGGATTATTTCAGCACTCGGAGCACCATCCCCCAGCTGGAATTAACACAGGGCGTTTACTTAAGTGTTCATTCAGCACTGCGAGTGGAAACGAGACCTTTAATCCAACGCTGAGTCTCTAAATCCAACACTGCAGGAATAAACCTGCCCAGGACGGGGTGCCAGCCCATCCCAGTGCCGGTGATGATCCCCTGACTAGCCGTACCTCCTTCAGTCACAGCCAGGTGGGTGTGTGACCATTGACCTGGACGGATTGACCTGGCATATTGGACTGCTGCACCACCCGAGTCCGAGTTCCCCCGTTTTATTATATCGTTATTACAGCTGGCATTAAACCAGTACATTAGTGGTAGAGAGCTATATGGAAAGCCAACGGTGTCAACCACAAGCAACACCTACAACTTTAACCAGTATTTGATTTTAGGGTGTAAATAATCGATACTGGGAGATATAATAATCCCTACGTTTTTCCACACGATAATAGAAGCTGGTTGGAATGGAAGTTTTGATGTTGATGTGTCATCTTAATGAGTTAATGTGTCAAAGACATGGCAACAAGCATAAAACGAGTAAAACAACAGTACGTATAGGTACTCGTGTGTCAGGTGTCAGCTTTTGATGGTTTCTTCTTCCTGTAAAACGGTAACAGGAAGAGAGAAAGAGAGAGAGAGAGAAAGAGAGAGAGAGAGAGAGAGAGAGAGAGAGGTTGAAGAGGGCAGTCAAGAAATGCATATTTGAAAGCTTTGTTTTCAAAACAAAGCAATTAAACCAACTTTTTTTGTACTTATTACGATTGTAAAACAAGAAGAAAAGCTACGAGAGTAAGTAGATAAGATGATCAGGCTCGGAGGGATCTGCTTGGTCGTCTTGTTCACCGTCGTATCCAGCATGGAGGGCGATGGTAAAACGTTTGACTTTTTAGAAATCAACTTGAACCGGGTTGTTATTCAACTGTAATGAAGAATTGCTAAAACGCTCAGGAACTTTTCAAGAATGATATATGATATAGGCTTCGATCATAATGACGAAAACGAGAAAAAATGGCCTAAAATTATGCTTTTCCTACCAGTTTAACCATTTGTACTTGTGTCTTAACCTGTATAGAAAAACAGCAAATTAATCTTAAAACCAAAAAAAAAGTTGTAAGATCTAAGAAATCTAAAATATGAACTTTTTCCAGCTAAAGTGGAAATCATAGTAGGATTATTTACAGGAGTAATTTCATTTTTAGGTGGTTTTTTTTTGTATAAATGTTAAGACTTCCTTTCTGGTAAAGCATCCTGAGCAATCAGTCACGTGTTAGAAATGTCTAGACATATTGTTTGTGTTAAATCCCAAACTATTTATACATTTCTACCTATTTTTTAACACAGATGGTTACGTAAGCTTCAGTGGAACGACAGTGAAACTGGACTGTCCCCTGATTGGTGATGGTGAAGAAGAAAAACCAGTACAATGGTACAATGGTAAAAATGAAGAGATAACAGATTCTACAAGTAAATATCATACTATAACAAATTATGAAGAGAAGCATGATGGACTGTACAAATGCACCCACGACAAAACCGACTATTATTACTTCTACATCAAAGCAGTGGGTAAGTGTCATGTTAATGATTTTACATGCTTTCAAATATCAACATTTTCTTTTTTTTGGTTCTACATATTTATTAAAAAATAAAGTTTCATGTTTGATGGAAAGATTTGTCTTAAATATCAGTAAAAAAGGGCTTTTAGCCTTTAAGATTTGAAATGAAACGTGGTGTGTCAGAACAGGGCTGTTTATAACATGTTTATGCCAACACAAATGAAAAGCAATAAAACATAAATGAATAGTTTTGCGTTTAATAAAAAGACAACAAAGCATAATTTGAAGCTATTTTTCTACATTAAGAAGTTGTTTAGTTTCCATGACAGGACATTTGTGTTTAGAATTTAGGAATTGTGAAAAATCTTGTTTTTATTTTATTTGAAGCTACTTTCAAACTGAAATTTTCATGCTGCAAGTGTAAAATGGAATGAAATCATTCTGAAATCATTCAAAGGAAACTTTCAAGATGAAATATTCATTACGGGTTGCCAGATGGTCATCAGATAATAAAATGCGTTTCTATAATCACAGTTCTTCTTTTGGAACGGTAATAGAGATATGTTTTGGTAAAAAATGGGGAAAATAAACGAATAAGCATTTTAAAGTTAACAAAAAATCCACTTGTGCTTTGCAAATTTATTTGATCAATTAAAATAAACATGTTTTAAAAAACGTATTTATCTGTGAAACAGAGCAACGAATGTAAAAGCTAATTTATTTACAAATCAAACTTTCTATTTATTTTTTGGGGTGGTGCCGGAGGGTGGGGGGTCTACACGGAGATAACTGGACATGTTTGGGGGGGGGGGGGTGGTGATGGTTGTGGTATGTCGGATAGGGATAGCCTCCAGAAAAAAAAATCCGAAATGTGCAATATGTCCTAAATAAAACACAAACAATGTGATCTTTTTGTTTTTGTTTTGTTTGTCTGTTGCCATGTTGTGTTGTCAGTGTGTGAGGGTTGTGTTGAGCTGGACACGGCGCTGGCGTTTGGGGTGATTTTCGGAGACGTTCTGATCACGCTGGGTGTTGTCATCATAGTCTATATGTGCGCTCGCAAAAACTCGGGATCTGCACCAGCTCAGAGAGGTAACACACACAGGAACACACAGCAACACTAAAGTAACGCAAAGTTCATCCCAAACGTGTTGTACGTGGCTGAGGTTAGAGGTCATGGTAAACCGGTTCAGTTCTTACACACAAAACTATTTCACCAGCCTGTTGTTACCAAATAAATCTCTGTATCTGATTCGTCCTCCACCAAACATTACAGTTGTCACTTTGCATTCACCTGTTCTGCTCGTGCTCTGCTTCTGCTGTCGTTATTCAGCTATAAAGATGACACCCGCTAGGAATAGAAATACTGAAAGAGTTGAAATAGCGTCTACATACTTTTGGAACTGCTTAGAATTTGTACCTACTCGTAACGTAGAACTAAAATCTCGATTTAATTGTTTTACAGCAACTCAACAACAACAAGCAAGCAGACCTCCCATACCTCCGAACCCTGACTATCAGGTAAAGAAATTCTGTTACGGTTTATTACGGCTTTTAAAACACCAAGGCTTCTTCAGCAAGGATTATTGTCACATGCACACGCAGGTCCCAGATCAGTGCCTGGCTTGATGATCACATCTGAGGCCCAGTCTGGGCAGGGTCTGGACGTCTGATATGCTTTCCATTCCTTAATAATGCTCGGAACTTTAATTTGCGGGGGATGCATTAATTAAGGCACATCAGAAATCTCCACTGCTTTCGCTTTATCCCCGTAGGCCTTTTTAAATCTGCATTAGAGCCGTGCTCGTATCCTGCAAGCTCATTGGTTGTACCTGAGCAGGTTAATACGTTGTTTTACTCTGCTTTTTTCTCTGCTTTTGCTTTTCACAGATACAGGGCGGATAATTGCTACATATTAAGCCTGATGAGCTAATTGGCACCGATCAAAAACGGTCTAGGTTTATCAGGATTCATCTGAAATGGGAAACAAATAGAAAAAGCATCATGAGAAAAAAATATTCGATTTAAATATGATCATACTGATGAGCATGTCCTGTTTAAGCGGCATCTGGATCCAGTTTAGAGGGACTTTAAAGTCAAATAAAATGCACAAATATGTTATTCCCACCCTGCACGTGACAGGAGAACATCCTAAATAGCCAAAAGTTTGTGGACACCTGTGGACAACTTCCTTCGAAACATGAGTATTAGTATGAATTTTGCCCCCGTCTTTGCTCCAGCAGCAGCATTTCTTATTGTAGATCCTGAAACATGATTGTGATTGTGCTTTTTTCTCTGCTTTTGCTTTTTTCAGACTCTGAACCAGGCGACCCGAGCTAATGCCGTGTACTCCGAAGCAAAACGGCGCCAGTGAAGAACGCTTGGTTTTACTTTATCGATACCTATAAACGTTTGGCTTTTTTAAACACGTGTGCTAAGCAAGACCTCAAGATATTGGTTTATGTTATAAACATTAGACATAGAATTGAAATAAGCGTTATAATAATGTATTGTAAAGTAAAGTAAAGTATTGTACTGATCTCTGTGTCTGATCTATAGATGTATGTAAGTTAAAATAGCTGTGCTTTTATACCACATTTCTCAGATGTGTTTAAACAGTCCATAGTTTTTTGTTTTTTAATCCAGTTTAGTTTGTGCACTTATTTGTGCAGAACCTCTGCATGTTGATGAAACTTTGGACAAAAACGAAGAACATTTATTTTACGCCATAAAAAAAGGAATGATGAGCAATATAGAAAAACAAAACTGAACCAAAACAAACAACAATGGAAGAAGTTTATGTTTTCTTTTATAAGGAATTATGTTTTACTGTTTTGGTTCTTTGGACATCTTGGAATGAAGGTTCTGCTATCAGGACCTTTATTTCCTATTTTTTTAAGGAACCTAACAGTGAAGGTGGAACATTTTGCAGTAGGTCACCCAAAGGTACTGCACGTTATTTCGGCTGTTCTTATTAAAACTAAAATCGGAAATTGCATTGGATAAAATCTAACCTAAGATACAAATTACGAGTCTGAATTTTAAATGAATTTCCTTTGATAAGAATAATTTTTTGAAGAATTAATTTTGTCACCAGGTTACCTTTTGCGCGTTTTGTGTATTTTGAGTTGTGTGTATTCAGATATTATACAGACATTAATTCCATTTCAGTCGTCCCTGTTTTATAGTGTTTATATAATACCTTTAATAGGTTATGACACAGAAAAACATTGCATTTAAATGTGACATCATCCTGTTTCCTTGAAGTGAACTGGAAATATGAGTAGGACTTTTAGTATTTTGGTGTGTCACTGTGTCCGTTTCCATTCTACAGCTTGTTTTGAAAAAGAAATGAATAATGGCTTTAACAGCGACTGAAAGAAACGGGACAGAAAATTCAAATGTGTGCGTTTGTTTTTTAAATCAAGCTTAAACTGTAAGTTTCAAGTGACATTAGCGAATATTAGCTAGTGCTCTAGTATACATTTTATTGACTGCATTAATATGTAACCCTCTCACATAGATATGCAGCGTATTTAATTTTCTTTGTTGTTCTTTTGGAAAATTGCACAATAAAAAACGCTTTTACCGTCAACGCTGATTGTCAGTTTTATTCAAATAAACGTTGTGGTGCATTTCGGCTTATTTTTAAATATCTATGAGGATGGCATTTGTAAAAAAAAAAAAAAAAAAATCTAAAATATGAATATTTGTTTACAAGGACAGATGTTATTGCGAGGCAAAAGTATCTCGTGGGAGACAAAACGAACACCGGTTTGTTCTTCTTGTTTTTTTCTATTCATGTTTTTAAGTTGTGTAGCACCAAAATGCTGGTTTTTTACCCTTATTAAATTTTTGTCCCCCCCAAATCCTAAATAGTAGCACATGGGGGTCCTGTGGTTTAGGACCTGTTGTCGTTACCACGCAGCACACGGCTCACCTGCTTACTACTGATCAACACAAATAAAAAGCAGTGCGTTTGAAAGAAACTGGAAACTTCAAGACATGATTTTTCCGTTACCATGAGCTGCTCGGTGCTGACATGACGTTTCTACTAGAACATGCAAACGATTAGAAGAGAGGAAACGATTAACCACACAGCTGTTGGCTTAGATCTATATACAGTGCCCTAATAAAAGACATGAGACTTTGCTTATTTCCTGTACGTTTTACTGTAATGGAGAAAAGGTTCTAGTAACTTTTAACGTTTTCCAGCTCAGATAATAGATATGAAAAGATCAAAACATGTCTCAGAAATGTCTCAGTCAAGGGTTGTAGAGTGATTGAAGCTCCCCGGACTCTGCCTGTACAGACTTTGCATGTTCTCCCCTTGTCAGTGTGGGTTTACTCCAGTTTCCTCCCACAATCCAAAGACATGCGTTAGCTTAATCATTTTATTCTAAATTGGCCCTAGCGTATGAATGTGTGCCCTATGATGTATTATGATCCTTGTCTGGTGTTGTACTCGCCTTGTGCCCTGTGTTGCCAGCTAGGCACCGGCTTCCCACTGACCCTGACCAGAATAATGTCAGTCTTTCAGCCTTTTCATCCCATCCACCTTCCCTAAACATGTCCTAACACCGATCAAACAAGCCTGAATTCATTTCTAATTTGTTCTAAAACAGATTATTTAAACATCATATTGTTAAAACGGGTCATTACGGAGTTACCTAGCAATCGATTACACTTTTATCTAACTGTACTGTTTGTAGTTCATAACCATTTAGGAAAAAAACATTTATTTTCATATGTTAAAGCTCCCGGACGCATCGTAAACCCAAATTATTGCTTTTCCTGTAGCTAATTCGCATCTATTTCTATCTTAGATTAGCTAAGGTCATGACCTGAACGGAACGAGAAACATTTAAGCTTTATTATTTCAATCATTTAAAACGGGTTTTATGTTTAACGAGGCAGATAATTGCTACATATTAAGCCTGATAAACATATATTACGGCCGTTACGAGCTAATTAGCACCGATCAAAAACGGTCTTGGTTTATCTGGATTCATTTGAAATGGGAAACAAATAGAAAAAAATATTTGATTTAAATATGATCATACTGATAGACCATGTCCTATTTAAACAACATCTGGGTCCAGCTCAGAGGCACAAATATGTTATTCCCACCCTATACGTGACAGGAGAACATACTAAAGACAAAACAAAAGTTAAAAAAGTGGACACCTGTGCCTCTGAAACATGAGCATTGGTAAATTTTGCCCCCCTAGCTTTGCTCCAGCAGCAGGATTTCTTCTTCTAGATCCTGAAACATGATTGTGGGGTCGACTTCTGATGTTAGACAATAAGCCCTGGCTCACTTCTGGTGTTCAAATGCATTTGCCAGTGTTTTGTGGACGCCGGTCAAGTTCTCAATTGAATTCTTAGTATTTTGTTTAGGTTACGAATTGACGTGCTGGGGGCAAAAACCGATAAATGCGTGACAGTGAGAGTCACCAGGGGTATCAGTACGAGTGCTGCTGAGGGAGCAGGAGAGGTGTCCACATACTTTTGTCTATGTTGATCCAAAATATGAGATAAAACGACTTTGAAACTAACCCGAACATGAAGAGTCTAGAATAACATTCAGTTCATTTCTAGCTTTATTAATGAGCTAGTTAATAACTTAGGGAGTCTGTTAAAACTCTATAAAAGCATAAAATGTTTAGATTTGATGTTATTTATGATCACGCAGACCATCTTTACCACACGTCGCAGCTCAGTCTGACACTCATTCGTACCCGGTGCACAACTTAAATGTTATTTAGATGATTTCTTGTCAGAACTTTAATAACTTTTCTATTCTTGAACAGCTCCAGCTCTTCTGCCAGCTCCTTCTGAAGCTAATTATGAAACAAGAACATGACGGAGAGTCTTAACGAGCACGTGGCTCATTTTTCCTACTCTTTAGTCGGTTATTAACTTCTAAGGGGGGTAAAAGATTTGAACATAATGCTGATAGAGATTATTTTAACCCCAAGAGCGAGCTGATTCTAAATCTAGGCGTGTCTAAAAAGAGAACAGAGCATGAGAAAGTGAACATGGGAAAGTGTAGCTACTGTACTAACAGATTAGAACGTTAATAAATTCTATATAAAGTATAAAGATTTTTATTCATGAACATTTCAGCCTCCTCACATTTACACTTTATCTAACTTAATTTTTAGAATCACCATTTTTTCTACTGTGTTGCTTATGTATAGTATGTGTGTGTGTGTGTGTGTGTGTGTGTGTGTGTGTGTGTGTGTGTGTGTGTGTGTGTGTGTGTGACATGCACTAAAACTCCACAGTAGTTTCTCATATGTCTCTTTATTTCTGAAAGGAAACCACAAAGCAATAGGTTCTACAGATAAGCATCTTCACACTAAACCCCCTTATTTAGTCGCTCCTCATATTTATTTTTACCGTGTTTACTTGGTCTTTTGAAAGTTATTGCTCGTGAACGTCAAGCCAAAACGAATTATCAATGCATATTGTTTGTAAAGGAAGCAAACTAGCAAATAATAATAATAATAATAATAATAATAATAATAATAATTTCCTTTGAAGGAAAGCAGAAAAAGCAGTGCAGCAAAGATTTGATATTTTTCTAGTTCTCAATTTAGTTCTGGATACAAAAACAAAGGTTTAAATTTTATTTTTTTTATCCGAGTTGGACGTGATAAAATACACGGTGTATAATATTATAGATTAGCTAAACGCTGAAGTTACCACAAGAGCTGACGGTACATGTAATTACTAAGTGATGGAACACGATGATGATTATTATTATTATTATTATTATTACTATTATTACTTCTGTCTGACTCCTCCCAGCCTGCTGTACTCAGACCTGTCTCCTGCGTTGAGTTCCTGTGAGAAGAGACAGGGAATAAAAGGCGTAAAATAATGCTTAATTATTAATTAAAATCTGTATTCTTTGTTAGAATTGTTAAACAGGACTTGACTTTACTGACCTGGTATGTGCTTCCATCTCCGTTATTGATCAGATTAACTCTGTCCGATGCTGCGCAATGAAAACAAGACAAATGAATTAATCACTTGGAGACGTGGTGGAACCGATACCCTGCACGTGTGGAGCAGAAGAAGCATCTGGTCTTCACTGATGATCGTCGTTATCTCATCCAAACCTTGACGACGAGTGACTTGGGGAATTTGATTTAAGGTCTAATTCATATCCACTGGACGAGGGGTTGTGGATCCTAAACACTCGCAAAAGTCTAATATTCCTGACATATCAGAGATTTATAAAGATATTCACGGTGAGCACCAATAACTAAAAGGGAAATGTGTTAGAACAGCCAGTAAGATACTAAAAGTATGCAGTGATAAAGTATAATAAACTGAGAAAAAAAAACAACCTTTGCTCCTGGAGATGTTCTTGCTTTTGGGCTGAGCTGAGATGGTATAAACGGCCCAACCGACAAGGGCAGTGGCGAGAACGTTACCGATAACGATGGCGGTGAGGGAAAGGGCATTCACCTCCATACAGTTCTCACAATCTGTTAAGAAATGAACCAAGCAGAAAGACAGACATTTTTAAAAAAAAAAAAAAAAGCTCTATTAATTTCAAAGCCTAAACAGCAACTCATGTTTGTATTTTTAAAAGGATATATATGTTCAAAAGATATTATATTATATTATATTATATTATATTATATTATATTATATTATATTAATGAAAATCTACAAATTAAATACAGACTTTTTTATTCTCAAATACAGAAAGATTAATCAAAACAAAAATAGAACACTCACTTCTGATTCGGACTAAAATTCTTCTTTCGGTTTCACCTTGTGTACATTTGTAGGATCCAGACTTGGCATCGTCATACACTAAAGACAGCATAGTTTCAGCATTTTCCCATGTTCCATCCTTGCAGCTGAGCTCGACAGCATTTGGCTTTTTTGCTGCAGTGATCACCAGATCTGCTTGACCAGCTAGACTCAGAACAACAAAATACATCAATAAAATACAAAGACAAGATAAAAACCTGAATCACACACCTTTTAAAACTTACAGGTATTAAAATTAAGCAAACAATTACCATATGAATGCTTTATTTTTTACATAACAAACTCATTTTCTGCAGCTGATCAGGACATTTTCCTTTAAAAGTCTTTCAAAGCAAGAGCACTTTAGTTTTGTTCCCTTTGTCTAAATGAACGTATTAACAGCAGAATTAGTTTTAATCGACAAACAGTGCCACTTTAGTCGAGTTTCTTTTCGTCTCACCAAGATTTAGGAGAGTTTTGTTACTTTGCCGAGTTTCAGAAGCAGAGTTAAATGTTTAGAACCAATTTTCAAAAACGAAAACGTTGACACAATAATAACAGAAAAGCTTTCAGGATAAAGTCATAAGACGTATCATTTTTATTTCTTGTTTGTTTTTTAAGTCATAAGCATTCTTGACCCTCAGCATATTTTAATTTGTATATTATTTTGTAAATAGTAAACAAGAAGTAAACAGGATTATAAGCAAGTTTAAAGGTGCAGTAACTAAAAGTATAACTCTGTACCTACTACGAATTAATTACACTTACACAACAAAACGTTTCTTATGCATACACACAAAAACTAAAGATATTTCCATAAAAAGAAAAGGATTTATATGATTAAAAATGGTGGTGATTGTAAAATTAGGGCGAAGATTCTTACAATAAAAGTACATTTAATGCAAAAACAAAGAAAAATATGACATTAACCAAGTTGATAGGATTATTTATTGAACTTATGTTCTTTTCTCTTGCAGGGAAATATAAAAAGTTAAACACAGTGCAGAGTTTATATTTTAAAAAAGATTCATGCTTTCAGAATTAAGCCGATGCTGAGACATTTTACCAACAAAACAGGAATCTTACATTAAAACGTTTTCTTAACCTGTTTTTGTGAATGGAAAATGTACTTACCAGACAAATATACGACCACAAAGAAGGCTAAAAGAAGCAAAACATTTTGTCGCTTCATCTTTTCCAGACTGCTTTTTTTCACCTAAAACAAAATCAACCCAAAAAATCAGTTCTGTTGCTATTTCTGTGTGTGTTGATGTTGGTGTTTTGATCCAAAATGGAGGACGGAGCCCAGATGACGACGTAGACACTTATCTTTCGTTCCGCCATCTTAATTTTAACTGTGCTTATTACTTAGTATTTATTTGATTTATATCCACACAAAACAGCCTTAAATTAAACTATTAAAACTTCTTAAACAAGTGAGTGTCCTAAACATTTAGATTTGTCACGGTTAATAATGTAAAACATTTACTAAAACAAAATGTCAAATTCAGATGCTGTTTTAATCATAAAAGTAAAGAAGGAAAGATGGTTTTATTTTTAAAAGTGGAAACTGAACCTGTTATGTATTTAAAGATTTACATTCTGATCACTTTAAGCAAAAAAATGATTATCTTACCTTAAACGTAAAGTCTCTCCTCTGATGATTGCTGTCTCACTTACAGGAAGAGTGTGTGTGTGTGTGTGTGTGTGTGTGTTAGTCACCCTAAAAAGTTGGTAGATGGTTTCCAAGTTGAATTCCATGTTAAAATGTGTATGTTAACAAAATAAATACGTATATAATTATATATTTTTGTATCTTTTATTTTATGTTACATGCTAAAGAGACAAAAAATAAAGCACACAACAAAAAGGTTAACCTCAAAAGCCGCTTAGCCGCTTTTTTTTAAGTTACTAAGAAAAGTTCTTAACTCCTTCCTCCATATATATATTTTTTTATTTTAGGAATTATAATAAGAAGAGATTTTCGATTCACATTTCATTTTTACACGTTGTGTCGCTGTTCATGTTTAAGTATAAAACTAACAATTAACGGTCATATTTCGTTATCTAAAGTTAAAGCAGTAGCAAATTAGGATCTGTTAACATGGTTAAAAGTAAAAAAAAATACATTTAGTATTATTGAATTTGCAAAAGTATTTTATTTATTACAACAAACTGAAGCTAGAGTCGGGATCCCACAAACAACTTCCTGTAATGCAACTGTACACCGCAGAAAAGCACCTGTGTGTCCCCACAGATAGAACACAACGATTACACACACACACACACACACACACACACACACAAAGAGAGAGAGAGAGAGAGAGAGAGAGAGAGAGAGAGAGAGAGAGAGAGAGAGAGAGAGAGAGAGAGAGAGAG
>JAVSBV010145069.1:0-30159 GCA_033117975.1 Parotocinclus spilosoma | reverse complement strand
AGACATCAATTTCTCTTCAAGAGGTACACTACCCAAAAGTAGCCTTTTGGGAAAAGCATGTACGTTATATAAACCGCTCACATAATTAAGGGACATTATAAAATCTATTTTTGTCTCCTTCTCTCTTTCTTTCTTTCTCTCTTTCTTTCTCTCTCTCTCTCTCTCTCTCTCTCTCGCTCTCTCTCTTTCTCAGCCCCCCTCACTCTCCATCTCTTTCTCTTTCTCACGCTTCCCCCTTTATATTAGCTCTACTAGCTAGTACCTAATGTCAGTGATAATTTTGTACAGTACCACTACAAAAACCAACTGTAAACACACATTGAGCTATTTATTTTGTTTTTACATAGGTAATTAAAAAACATTTATAGAGTCAACAGTTGCTTACTTTCATAGACTAAACTACTTTTCGAAACATTTTCACCACGCCTTTTCCTGGTCAGCGTCAGCAGGCTATCCCTAGAGAACAGTGCTGTGTGAGGGGCACCAGGTCATCGTAGAAAATGGATTTACTTTGATACTTCACAGTCAATAATTTGAAAACTATTGTGATATAAAATCATCCCATCTCAGCCCCTATGCTTACAGTTTATAGCCTCACTGTTGATCAAAGCAAGGGCCTGCGTACCTTTAAGGGAAAGATAAGCAGATTATCTGTAAATCCCAGCTCTGGCTTTCATAAAACCTTGCTAAAAGAAGTGCACTGTAGATGTGCAGACTATATTTGACACAGATATTAGTGAGAAACAGCAGTATATCTTGCCCCTGGGCCCTTTGGGTTTTGGGGTTCAAATGTTATTTTAAGCTCCGAGTCTGGGATTGTACATGGAAAGGAGACAGATCTGTTCTGACAGTTTGCTAGGCTGACTCTGAAACCGTCTACTGTGGCAATCTGGACCACTGGTACATAAGCGATTTCTGGAAAGTAGCGCTAGCCATCAGCTTTGGAATTCAATGTGTAGTTTCCTGTAATGTTTGCACAGTGATATGGGAGCATGATGTGTCAACATTACAACCACAAACATTGTGACAATCTCGCATGCGCTGTCTGTTTTGTGGCCAAATAATACATGCCTTTATTTAGGGGTGTTAAACCTGCAATCATTCATTATCATTGGTGCAATCATCATTGGTGAAATATTTTATTTGTAGCAATCTACTTCACATGCATGCAAGTAAAAAAAAGATGAATGTGAACGGGCCATTCCATTGGTCATTGGGGATGGGGGTGGAGGTGGACCCTTACTATACTGGTATGTACCTCCACTGTGCTCTCAAAAAGCCACAATTACTTGTCTCCTGAATTCAACAAGGTGCTTAAAAGCACTAGAAACTTTGAAAAGATTGCATCATGTAACTGCTCCAGCTTTGTTCATTGTGCATTTATACTGTAGATCCTTGGTTCCACCACACCCCAAAGGTGCTCTGCTGGTTTAGGGTTTGGTGATTAGAGAGAGCATTAAGATACTGAACTCATTGCTCTTCAAGTTATTTGCATTCAGAGCAGTATGAGCACCATCCTAAAGAAACAAAGAAACCGAGTGAGGAATAAATAGAGAGAAAAAGAAAACCCACTAGTTATTATTGCTATATATTACATTGTGTGTAATCACTAGTCAACGTAAGTGAGAACTGGAGTGTGTGCATGGGAAGGAATTTCTTAATTTACTTAGCAAAAGCTTAAGAATGTACTCTCAGCAGTATCACTTTATTAGGGAGACCTCCTTGTTTCTACAATCTGGCCATTTTATCAGTTCCATTTACCCTACAGAAACACAACCTGTAGACCATCTGTCTCTACACATTTTGTTAGTCCTCATTAACTCTGTTTTATAATGGTCAGGACCAGCACCGTTTGGTTGTTGGATTATTCTCTGCACTGATACTGATGTGGTGGTGGTGTGATTTGCTGGTATGGTTGGATTAGACACAGCAGTGCTGCTGGAGCTTTTAAACACAGTATTCACTAGCTCTAATTGCCACATCTACCATATTGCTCCACCTTGTAGATGTAACTTTTTGCACAGTTTGTATTAATTATTCTCTAATCCTTCATCAGTCCTCACAGGACGCTGCTCACAGGATACTGCTGGCTGGATTTTTTTGGTTGGTGCACTGTTTTCAATCCAGTTGTCATTGCCCATTGTGAGATTTAGTGCTCTTTGGAATTGCACCACATGGCTTTCAGTGTTGAAAGCCCGGGATTTAAATTCAGGTGCTCAGGAACTGCTGTTTCGTGTAGCTTAACTTTTACCACTTGTAATCCACATGAGCTCCCTATTTGAGTAGGGCTGAACGTTGTAGTGTTGCTTTTTTATGTATTTACGCGTACATATTTTGTGTTAACTCTGATGACAAAATGGCATTTGAGCAATTTTACCTGTGTACAATTAAATGTTTTGTTAACTCGGCCTTCTAAGGAAATGAGAACTGCTTTAGCAACTCGATACTCTAGTTTAAAAAAGTAGAGAAAATAGTTGCATCATTAGCCATGTCACTACACCTACTATTATTTGGATCATTCTGACAGTTTCCTAGTGACTCACCATGCTGTGTTCAGTCTACCTTACTGAAGTAACAAAACGGTATCATTATCTAGCTCTTTTAGTGACTAGGCTTAGTATCCTCACAATCAGTCCACATCCTGTGCCTTCAGGCTTTGACCTGGTTTCCTGATACTGTTTCTTATATTTCCCATGAATTTGCTTTACCCACCTCAGAACTGTGATCTGCGTGAAGGAGCTGTGAATAACCCGTGTGTTAGTGGGTATCACAGATCATGTCTTGATCTACACCATGCTGTATGTCAAACTGCATTTTCTGGACTGATGGCATGTTGGTCTCAAACTGAGACCATCTGCTTTTCCTCCACTATCAGCCTCAGTCTGTTGCCAAAATACGAATAACATGGGGACAGGCTCAGGTGTACGTAGTGTGCTCATGAAGTGGAGGCGGAGCTTATATACCCTGCTGGAGGTTTTTTAAAATATCCATCTGGTGAGCTCATACTCTGCCTAGGTCGCAGGTGTTATGTTCTCTCTGGGGATATGTGCTAATGGTCCATGTTGATTGGCCTATCAGAATGATGGACAGCCTGTCCTCAGGAAAGGTGGGGTCAGTAATTTAATACCACTTAGATGTGTCTAGCGTGTTTGAAGTTTATAAATATTTAGGCTGATGCTTTAAAATGTATGTAATCTTTGTCACTGTGAGGTATTTTTAGATTGTTGAATTGATAGCACTGTTTTAAATGCCATAGAGGACATTGAGAGGAGAGTTGCAGGTGTGGAAAGTTAATTATTTAGTCTGTGAATGTTTTCAAGTTTTGCTGTTGACCAGACATTACCATAGCCACATAAAGGGTATTTTCACAAGAAAACTATGCAAACAATAGATTTTAATGCAGCAAAGATACAAGTGAAACAATACCATTTACACAGCTTCCCCTAATGCCTAATGTTGGGTCGTTTATGGAAATTCACAATAATGTTAGAAAATGCATTAATGTTCTGTTACAACCTGCATTGATGCGTAATGCATTCATGGACAGCGTTACGAACAACATGGGATACGAGCCAGATGAAACAGAGAATCAATGAGTAAATGTGAACCAGTTTATATAGTTAAAGGTTAGGGAGAATATACAGGGAGAGACAGGACAAAGAAAGTAGTACTATTATAATAGTAGCTCCGACACATATACATATGAATACCACAGCTTGTTATAGATAAGTAGCGGGAAGGCATACACAAGCATGAGAAACTTGCCAAAACAGCCAAAGAGTCTCGAGTCCAAACGTCAGTTCTCATGTGACTTCTGCTTTTAACTAACTCTGCTGGTGGTTTGACTACAGTGATTGGCTGTAGATTGGAGAAGAAGATAAAAATCTGTATTATAACTACAGTGATTGGCTGTTGAGGTGACCAGCTGCGTACAGCCCAAACATCTAAAGTTATAATACAGATTTTTATCTTCTTCTCCAATTTATTACAATTTTTAAGACATTGGCCATTAAGGCAAATGGACATTGATTGGATGAATGTAAAAGGGCTCATACCTGTACTGTTATGATATACTCCGCTATGTTCAGGAAGACATGTTCTTGTTTCTGTTGTGCCCCTTGCATGTCAAACGTGTCTGTCTGAGCACTGCTGCTTGCTTATCAGTGTCTGGTGATGTCAGCTCAAAAGAGTGCACCTAAGCAAACAAGCAGAGGATCAGATGGAAGATCGATGGGGGTGGGGTAGATGTGAGGAATTGGGAGAAATGAAATAGGCTGGCTACTCCCTGCCTAACCTAATGCTTACCCAGTGTTACCTAGATCATGGCCTAGTTTATGAACTGTTATAAATACAACCATGAAAATGTATAAATACAAGAGCAATGCTGAAATCTGTTATATCCAGTTCATTATCTAGTTGTTAAGTGTTCACCTAGGTAGTACAACGTTAACTGCATTGTGTGAGATTCTCAACATACACAATTGCATTTCCTGTTACCTCTTGCATTAGCACTGTCACAGAACCTGGGATTGTTTGGATTGTCTGTGGCAGGAATCATTTGGCAGATGGACGTGTGTTTGCATTTTTGGCATATTGATAGGTCTGCTGTGAATTTTAGTTTTATACAATTCACTGATAGATGCCCTAAGACTTTGCTTGACATGAACTTTGTTTTGCAGAATGAGCAAAAGCGAAACCTCAGCCTGGGTGGGCATGTTGGTTTTGACAGCCTACCCGATCAACTGGTCAGCAAATCGGTGTCACAAGGTTTTTGCTTCAACATCCTCTGTGTGGGTAAGCACCCTTCCTCCAGTTTAACGTGAAACCTTCTTTTGTTTTAAACCTGCTTTCAGTTGGTGGGTAAGTGATATGTTTGTATAATTCTGACTCCAAACTGACTTCAGTTTAGCCAAACCACCCCTGCTATAGGCCACTTTATTCAAAATAAAACTGATCAGCATAGGCATCACCGCTGACATTTACTACTTTGATAATTGATGTTGTTGTGTAACATGATTTTTTTTATTTATTTAGGGGAGACGGGTATTGGCAAATCCACACTGATGAACACCCTTTTCAACACAATGTTTGAGAACGAAGAGGCAAGTCACTATCAAAATGGTGTGTACCTGCGACCCAAAACATATGACCTGCAGGAGAGCAACGTTCACCTTAAACTTACCATCGTTGACACAGTGGGCTTTGGTGACCAGATTAACAAAGAAGAGAGGTCAGTATTTACAAACTTAATATGCTGGTATTGCTAAGCATCATGCATACTAAAGTGGCAGGATGTATATGGTCCATAGGATAAGGCACACTGACCACAGTGCATAGAGAAAAATACCCTTTGTTTGATGAGGCCAATAAATTATATGATTAAGATCCTGAAATGTAATAAAGAATGCAGATCTGTTAGAGAGAAATGGCTGAAAAACTCCCCTTATTTGTGTTTATTAGCTTTATTATAAGCAAAGACGGCCATGGAGAGGAAATTCATGCTTCGGCTGTGTCTGCATGGCCCCTTAAGTAAAGGGGTCAAAGAGTGAGAGAAAATAGGAAAGTTTGTGAGAAAGGAAGACTGGGAGTGAGGACTACTTACATCACCCATGCTGGAATGCCTTTAAGAGATCACACTGGTGCTGTTCCAAAACTGGCCATTTCCTCCTCCCTGACATGGACTCTTTTCTGACATGTGTAGGAGGGTTGGTTGGAGGGGTAGCCCACTACTGGTCCTGAAGTAGGAAGGGCATGTCCTAAGACTCAAGGAATGTTAGTTATGCTAGTGTTAGGATTTTAGATTACAAAACACTTTTGAAAAATTTGCCTTCCTTTTGCTGGGTACAACGCCTCTACTGATCACATGGAGCACCAGTAACAGCCAGCCCAGCTGATGGAGGTGAAGCACCATAACATGGTTTTATACCGGCAGAGAAACTGTTTAAAAATGAAGCATCCTATTGGCAAACATAAATAAAAGGAAACCTGCACACTGGTAGTGTGGACAGAAAAGAATTATGCGCCCAATTAAAGGTCTGAAAGATTATAATAGATACCTGCTGCCAAACTGCCCGTAAGGAATGGATGGAAAGTTCAGGCATTGTAAACAAACTATGGGGTTGTTTTTAGGTACTTCTTCTTGGCTAATAGGAGAGTAAGTTAACCACATCGAGACTTGAAGTAGGGATGTCATGGCTATGACTGAAGTAAAAATCACGATAAATTTGCACAATAATGAAATCACCTAGGGCCCCTTGTGTCTTGGTCCTCCCAAGGATTCTTTCTTCTACATTCAGAGAGCCACGCATTCATTGCCACTGTCGCCCTAGGCTTGCACAATTTGGGATTGACCTTTTAAGATAATATAATATTACAAAGCTGCTTTGAGACAATGCTCCATTGTAAAAAGTGCTATGGAAATAAATTTGGCCTAGACATAAATAGGTATAAATATTTGAATCTATACCAGGCTTCTTAGTTTCCTTATTGCTCATTATAAAACAAATAGACTGAGCATGAAAGAAAAATAAAAATAAATAAATAAATTAAAAAGAAACAAAAAGCTAAACGCTAATTAAATTCTATAGCTGTACCTCAAAGAAGAAACATGTTTTGAAAATGACAATTTCTGACTCGAGAGTGTAGAAGGGTTAAATGATAATAGGCTACTTTGAAATAAAGGTTCCTTTATAAACTGAAAAAAGCAGTCTTATGTTTGTTATGGATTACTTGCTAAACTACTGCAGTACTGCACTAGTTTGTAAAACAGCGGGTACATCTGAATTAGTATTGACCATGCAATAAGACTATGCCATTGCATCACAGGGCATCCTTATACTTTAGTAGTTATGTTACTTGGTCTGGATCAAAGCAGAACATGATACCTTGTCACTAGCTTTGCACCAATTGCAATTTTTTGCTTGACTGGCTGATTTATTTTAATAAATAAAAAAAATTCTGTCCAATAATTACAAATGACAGCATACAGATTTTTGTATGTACTTTTCATTTAATGGAAACTTATACTGTTACAAAGAAAGGATCTTGGTCTGCTTCTTTAGTGTACATTAAGGATCAAATGAACAGAACAATCGAAACAAACCTGTCAAATGTAAACACAACTATAAAATATAACTATCAGTCATGGTTCAATACAGTAATCATGATCCAAGTGACTAATACTGGTTTACCAAGGAAATGTAGTGAAATTGTACTTTGGGTTAATTTTCTTGTACATAGAATTGTGATTACTCAATACAGGTTGGCATAGACACATTTTTGTGATCTCTAATAGCTCTAATAGGAAACCATCAACCAAGATTTGACTTAATGGCCTTTTAATACATTTGGACTGAATTTAGATATTTCTTTCTAGTTACAAACCCATTGTGGACTACATCGACACACAGTTTGAGAACTACCTGCAGGAAGAGTTGAAAATCAAGCGCTCACTTTTCAACTACCATGATGCAAGAATCCACATCTGCCTCTACTTCATCGCTCCTACTGGTCACTCACTGAAATCGCTGGATTTAGTCACGATGAAAAAGCTGGACAGCAAGGTATGCTGATTAACAGAATGAGTCTATAGAATATGGATGTTTGATTTGTATTAGCAGTCATTGATCAAAATTTCTCATTGCCAACACGCAAGTAAACAATGAACTATAAGTATTTTTGCCAGTCAGACCAGAAGCCAGTGCTTCTTAAAGACTAAGCAACCAAGTTCTCAATTAATAACAATTAATAAGAAATACTAAGAGGCTGAGAATAAGTTGACAAAATGCATAAAAAGAGCAGGTACAACAAAAGTGTAGTGGATAGAACCTTATTCAAGGTTTTGTTTCAGGTGTTCGTTGAGGGTACAGAGACACTGGTCCGCTCAGACTGCAAAGGTCGTTCTAACCAAATCAAGCACGGAAACATTGAGATCTAGTCTTGCAAGTGGAATGGAGCAAGAACTGATCCCCCGGGAAGTCTTGTAGTAATCCTATGAGGTGAAGAAAGTGAATTATATATTGCTTAAGGGTTTTGGACAGAATGGAAGTGGGGGAAACAGATCTAGTGGAAATGTCAGCTGGGTGAGTGACGGCTTTTTCACTAGTGATGTATCTCGAGCTATCTTCAAGAGAGAAGGTACCAAGCCATGTGTCAGTGACGCGTTGATTGTTGTTGTGGTATATGTTGCAAGGATTCTGGGAGCTGCTTGATAGTGTGGGTGGTTCTGAAAGTGTGATGGTCTGGCAATTTGTGGTCAGTAGTGTCACCACTTAATTCTCAGCAAGTTGTTAATGTCATGTTAAAAACACAGCTGAGCAGTTAGCATGGCTTTGGTCCACTGTGGCTGGTTTACAGAAGGATAATTCAATTATTTAGCTGTAAGAGAAGATGCAGATGGGGGAGGAATGATAGGGAGTTAAAAAAAAAAATCTATTTTTTTTTTGTCATCACTGCAAAGTTCTGATCTGTGAGACCACAGAGCATCAGCTATCCAGCGACTGGATGACACTGGTTTTGCTGGCATGAAAATTAGAGGTTCTTGTAGAGAGTGGCAGTGACAGCAGGAAGTGCTGAGAAAGGATCTTAATACAGCACAGATGAGATGATGGTCAAGGAGAACAATGATTACAACAGGGTTTGTCACTGTAGTACAGGGAGTGGAAGTGGTATGTAGAAGCAGTGGAAGAGAAATGGACACCATATCTGAAAGGTGATGGGGAATTAGTGTGCAATTGGATGTGGCAGGGTGGTGACGTCAATACTGTCAGCTGCTCTATGAGTTGTGTGAGCCATGTTCAAGTGCCAATATGCTGTCTGACTGTGGTCCTGATGCCATTATTAGGAAAGTTAAAGTCAAAGTGTTAAAGTTAAATGGTTAAAGTGGAACCAGAGGATTTCCATCCTCTAGAAATGACCTGAGAAGGTATTTTGATATATCAAGCTCATTGATAATGTGCACGTGGGCCAGGGGGTTGATGGATCACGGTGGTATGAAGTATGTGCAGCTTTGGCACAGTAGCAGCATGAATTTCAATAGAGAAAATGTGGAGATTAACCACTGAGGAAGGAAGGAGTGTCCAGGTAGACGAAATAAGCAGGCCGGTTCCACTAGCTCTACCAAAAGTATTTGTAGGATTATGGAAGAATAATAAGGGTTCAATACGCCCAGATCAGAGCACAGTAGATGTTCTCTTTCTGAGGGTATCCAAGTCTTAGTAAAATCCCAAAAATGAAGGCACATTTACCGAATGATCTAAACATAAATTTGCTCTATACTCCTCTAAATATAAAACATATTGTTTAATCGGTGAGACATGTGTATAACATCATTGATCTGCACATGCTGGAAAATCTGGGACAACAGGCCTCCAGAACTCTAAACTGTTTGAAGCGGGGGATCAATTTTCCATTTGCAGAGTCTGGGAATGGGGGAATGTCAAAACAAGAGTTTGAGGGCGAGTGACAAACGGCAGGGAGTAGAACTGGGAATCTGACATGGCTTGTGTGTTTTTGTGGAGTATGGTGCATAGTGCGCAGATGGTACTGTGACATTTGGCAGGCTAACAACCCTCTTGAGATCGGATATCTCACGAGTGTCATAGGGAAAAAATTCTTCAAACAGGAAATTCTTGATGAATAAACATTTCTTGGAGCTCTGAACATTTTGTGAAGTGATGGCTTTCATATTTACTCTTATTGACGAACTAAAGGAAAAACTGCTACCGTGAAAGCAAATCAAAAACGTGTTTGGAAAAAACACAACGGTTAAAATTTGAAAAGGGAAATAACGCATACACACATTCATATATTTTGCTTCCAAACACTAGAATTAACTCATACAAAACTGCACCTTCTTACTGAATAAAACAAATAGGATTTAACATGAAATTCTTCCAACCTTCCTTGTTTTTCTTATATTGGATTCTAAATTCAGGGATACATATTTCTCTTGTTAGACCATAACTGTAATAACTAAGACCAAAATAATTTTTATATGTGTTTATTGTTCATCTCACTTTAGGTTTTATTGAATGAAAAAGGAGTAGTAAAGTACAGTTGTTTACAAAAGTTTGTACACTGGTGGTCACGTTTACTACCTAAGAGTCAATTGAATTCAAGCATATTTGTATGACTTTTTGGTTCTGAGCTCTTATAAAATTTGAAAAAGTACCCAAACATCAATTTTTGTCTGGTCCTTATTTAATATGTATGCAGGAAAAACGCTCACCTATCACTTTATTAGGCACACTTTTTTGTTTCTACACTTAATTTCTGTTTCATGATGTACTAGGTAATCCGATAAAGCAGTGCTGAATCATTCCAGTCTGCTGAGCTTTCGCCTGTCCATCAGTGACTTAACTTTAGCCTTATGTTGCTTTGCTGTGCTGTTTTAAGTCTAAGAATAGGTGTCAATGTGTTTCACCTATTACTGGATCAGTACAGGCGATTCTGGTAATTAGGAATTGTTAGGAATGAAAAAGGTCTCATCCCGTAATAGATTGGTTGGTTATTTGAGATACACCCATTGCCATTGTATGAGATAAAGGTATAGAGTTACAGCACTTCCAAGTTGTCTTTAGGTGTTTGTACTCTTGACACATCCAGTTCAAATGCTTCTAAAGCTTGAGTTTGTTTTATGTCTTTGTGTACATCTGCAGGGATGTTTTTGCTCAGTATAGGTTTCTTTTCACAGGATTTCATTTGGAGTTGCCAAATGCATTTTCACACATGTGTTTGTTAAGGTTTGCTACATGATCTGTATAGTGTATGCATGATTACTCAATGGGATAGATCAGAAATTCCACTCACACAAAATTAAATTAGATCTAATGCACTGTACGTGGACCTGGTAAAATGTTAAAAGCTGTTTTCTTAATATTGTAAAATATTATATGTCTCTTTCTCTAGGTGAATATCATTCCCATTATTGCAAAAGCTGACACAATTTCCAAGAGTGAACTACACAAATTCAAGATCAAGATAATGAGTGAACTTGTAAGCAATGGAGTTCAGATCTATCAGTTTCCCACGGATGATGAAGCAGTTGCAGAAATCAACTCTTCGATGAATGTAAGGCTCATTTTTTATACCAAGTACTCACTGACCACGAATCAACCTTTTGAGAATCATAGAATGCTTCTTGCTTTAAAAACAAAATAGAAGATCACGGGCTTCTGGCTTGTGTCTGGCTCGGAGTTCTCACTAAATTTAACCTTTGTTTAGCTTTAGCCTTTGTTTGCTTTGTCAAACTCTGCATATTCAGTGAAGGGTGATTTTTAAACATTTCAGTCAATTTTTTTATTCCCAATATGTTCAGACTTGTTCCTTCACAGCTTATTTTTGCCATGTATGTAATCCAAAGAGCATGCTGCAGAAGACATGACTGTGTTCGAAATAAATCACCAAGCCTAATTAGTGCTCATCAGTAATGCACTGTTTAGGGAAACTATCTTAAGTACACTATCTATAAATCATAGCCTAAACCTATAACACTTCTTTCTCTTCAACAAACAAACCTTTAAACATATTTCCTAAACAAACCCTGGCCGAAATTTTACACACTCTAACTGAATTATGAATAAACGTTTAGTAAAAGCCCTTTATCATTTGTGGTTTACTTGCACAGAAGAGATTGTATGAGACTGAACGATCCATCTCTGGTGGAAGCCGAGCACACTATATAAACTGCCAGAATAGGTTATATATTTATATAATGAAAGCTGTGTTTAATATACACAAATAAGAATCCATGACACAGGTGCTGAATGTAAATAGTTTTTATTGTGCAATCTGCACTATATATAAAAAACAAGGCTTAAAAAGAGCTCTGCCTTTTGTGGCTAAAGTATTTTCACTCCAGCAAGACATGTCCCATATTAGTGGGTTAATCATTGCTCTGAACCTGTCTTGAGAGTTACTATGTTTGTAATGTGGTTCTTCTTTTGCATCTCGTTTTGTAATCTATTTCCAATCTATTTATTAACACCTGTGTACTGGTTAAACCAGGACTCGGTCCAGTATTTTAAATACATTCAACTCAAATCCTCATCCAGTGTATTTGTATATTGTCATGATGGGAGATAAATAAATTAAAAGCACTGCGATTGACTATATTAGCATCCCATTGATTGTTACACCTGAATTTTTGAATAGTCATTAACCTAGAGGTTCACATACTATTCTCCTGTTTAGACTCCAGGTAATGAAGGTGTTCAGGCAAAAAATACTCATGTCTGAGTAATTAATACAGAAATCCAGCTGCAACAGCCATAGTCATCTGTTATTTGTTTTTAACAGGCTCATCTACCTTTTGCTGTGGTGGGTAGCGTTGAAGAGGTTAAAGTCGGAAACAAGACTGTGAGGGCCAGACAGTACCCTTGGGGAGTGGTCCAAGGTAACTCTACCACATAATTTCAGTCCGCTCAAGAATTGTGGTTTACCCTGGGTAAAGATGGGTATTTTTTGCTGAATATGAATGATATCAATCAATCTGAATTCATTGTTATTTTGTTTTCTTGTTTAAGCCTTGCTTTATCCAGGTGGTAGTTTTGTGTGGTGTACCTGTTCCCTATACAGGGTGCCGGTCAATCACTCAGGGCTTAGAAGGGCTTGCTGTTTGCTCACTGGGGGATGCTCCCCTGCCAACCCTACCTCCCTCAGACACAGCCAGTTATGTGTCTGTATGACATGACCTACTTGGAAGGCACTGCCAGGTCTCAAACCCTGAACCTGGTGGTGGCCTAGTATTTCTGGCATTTTTGTAACATTAAATAATTCAGACCTTTATTTTTGTTCAATTTATTTTTAGAAAATTTGAAAACATTTCTAAAACCACATAGTATTTACTGGTACCCCTATATTTAGTGCATTGTGAAACTTTCCTTTACTGCTTCTCCTGTAATTACTGAAAAAAACAGCATCTAAGCAAGGAATCTGAGTTCTTCGTAATACCTAATCTCTCAATACCCTCCTGTAACATACTCATTCTGGCATCACTGCTGAGTTGGAAAGTCCAACAACACCCGCTCCTATCTTTTTGGCAGAGGCAGTCAGATTTTTATTTAAAAATCTCCTGGTACTTCATGAAATCCCACGGTCTGTAAAGTTAGAGCAGTCCCATAATATCCCTGGTTTCTCAAGTGGGTATTTGAATATTAATAAAATGTTCATTTTATTTTCATTTTTAATAAAATAATCATTTTAGCGTTTAAATAATGAATTAACCACCATGGCGTTTTTCATAACCCCTTTGTCTTATATTAACGAGGATGCCAGTAACTCTGCGGCTGACTATGTAATGGACTTTTAAAGATAATTATGAAGCACTTTCATGAGAGTAACACAATAGCAACACAAGGCATTTATGAATTAACCACATTGTTGATTGATTAAATGTTGGTGCTCATGACCGAATACAGTCTCTCAGCTGAGCTCAGACCTCTGGCTGTTATCCTGTTTGTCCCCTGGGGACAGTTTAGTGTTATTTCAACAATGGCTGGAGTGTCAGAATCCCAGTGTGTACTGGGTGGGAATTAATTATGCCATGCTCACTCAGTTTCTAAATGCACTGGCTTAGGAAATGTCACATCATTAGCTGCTCCACATCACTGTGACTATTGGCTCTCTGTTTGACTGTTGGTTTCCGATTGATTGGCTATATATACACATTTGTGTATATACACTGCTCACAAAAACTAGGGGATATTTCAAAATGAAATATCCCATAATGAAATATGCTCTAATTTCTGTGAGCAATGTACTTCAGATTGGCTATACACTGATCAGCAATACAATTAAAGATAAAAAATATAAGGCTTCTTATGCCATCGTCTTCCAAAGTTCAGTTATATTTGCAGAGTAAACTAATTGCATTTGTAATTAACACCCTTATTATCAGTTCTAAACAAAGAACACCAATGGTGCTAAGCATAAGGATTGCCACCATCTGTTAGTCACCACGTTAATCATCCAGGCACTATGATGTATAGAAGACTGATATGTTTTTTCTGTGTGTTCTATTTATATTTCAAGTGTTTACACTGTTCCAGCTACAAATATTCCACTATCCCCAAGAGATTCTGCTTAGAAATCTGCAAATGGCCTGTAGGCTTGCTGCTTAAGAATGTGATGGGAACAGCTGTTAGATTTCAGTTGCTTTTTCCCCCTCCATCAGTCAAGTAGACTGAAACTTTTTACTATTTTTACTATTTTTTTGGTTAAAATCATTTACTTGGCAGGCTTATCCAAATGCCATCAGAAGAGTTATGAAGTTTATCCATATCTTTATCTTTATTATCTATATTTATATATAACTTTTTTTTATATATATATATAACATTTGACCTCTTTGTACTTTTAGTGAAAATGTTTGAGATCATAATATAGTATACTTTAGGAAGGTCGTAAACATTTGAGTACATCTTCATAAAATAACAGGTTATTTTTAAAAGGGAGGTCAGGAAAAAGACCATCACTTGCCATCTGCTGATCTGTAAACAGATTTTCCCACTACTGTGAAGATTTTCCCATGCTGGGTCACACCACAGCAATCCCTTAACTGCTATCTACAACATTGCTCAATCCCGTTGTTTCCCCTTTTAATTTATGGTACTCTGTATTCTCAGTGGTGGATTGATATTTCAGTCTCATTCACATACACATTTAGCAGACGCCTTTATTCAGAGCAATGTACAACTGATAACATTCCTAGCACATACAACTGTTGCAATCCAAGCAATTGTGGTTTCATACATGTGCTCAAGGACCCAGCAGTGTCAGCTAGGCAGAGGTTAGGCCGATTTGTCCAGTACTTTAACTGCTAAGTTGCCACAGTTCCATTGTTCCCTTTTCCTGTTTACCAACTTTACATTGTGGACTCCTTGGCAGCGAAAGAGCCAACTGTGTAGCCCAAAAATGGACAGGCATAAGGAACTCTTATGGAAACCAGTCAAAACAGCATTAAACAAATATGTAAAATACAGCCTACCTCAAGAATCAACGGGACTAGCTGGGTCTAAAGGTATTGGATATACCAGACTGACTCAGGCGCATCTATGAATTACCATAAATGAATCAGTCTGCGCTTGCTATGTATTACTCGCCAGAAATGTACTGTTCAGAGAGTGAACTGCCTACAGACTACAGTTATTCATAGCCCTAACCATAGTGGATATTTTTAAGAACATGAAAGCTAAAAAATAAAATCTGCTCAAATTTCTGTCCATAATAGACTTGCAGAAAAAAATCGTATAGTAAATAGATGTAACTTCTCTGCCCTGCCCTGGCTGAAGATAGCCTACGGCCTGTCTTGGCATTAAATTTCACAACTAACTAGCTATCTGTACTGTATTCTGCTTGATCAGGAAACATGGATTTGTTTGGTTGAGGGGCATGAGATCAGTGAAATCAGAACGACATATTACATTTTGGTATTCCATTAGAGGATATTTGAAAATGATATCTATATATGAATGAAATATAGCCCATTCTACATGACTTTGGATAATATAAAACCTATATAAAATAGTTTTTATGCTTAGAATATTAGCTGTAGGGCCATTCAAAAATGTAAAAAAGAAAACAGATTTCTGAAGTTTTGCTGTGCTGAGGTGATGCATCTGTACTGGGGTGGTGTAGCCTTCAGCCTGGCTGGAGTCTTCACAGACACAATTGATTTTACCCAGACGTCCGTCCCTGAGACAATGTTCTTCTTGCTAGACATGCAGAGGCACTGCTGACTGATTGAGGGACTGGCAAGGATGGCTGAGAAAACAGCGAGCTTGGTTAAGTCTGTGTAACCCTGTTACAGAACATGAGCAACATTATCCAATCACGTCAGCCATTATTAGATTTTCTGTACAGTCAATATTTAGCAATGATATGTTCGTAGGTTGTGACATGGCAACAAAGGTAGTTGTGTTGTATTTCAGTTGCACTAATCATTCTTGTTGAGGTTTGTCCCTGCTGTGTCATGATAACATCAATTCATTTGCAGGAAGGCTGAACAGGAAGGCACCCTGATGGTTTAAATGGATGTTTGCATTTCTGTGCTTTTCATTCTAGTGCTTGTTAGAACACACACTGCTGTACACTCGCTCTACCTTAGTAAGGAAATACTTTGTAACTGCACAGTAAATCAGTTTGTTTGTTTTTTTGTAGTTTTAGATGTATTTACTGGACATTTTATTAGGTACACCCATTTGACTACTTGTTAACAAAAATATCTAACCGGCCAAATACATGGTGCATTTAGGCATGTATACATGGTCAGGACCACCTGCTGAATTTCAAACCAAGCATCCGAATGGGGAAGAAAGTTGATTTAAGTGACTTTGAACAGGGCATAGTTAATATCGGGTTAGAGGTACAGAAATACATCTCCATGAACTTCCAACACCTTTAAACAAACCGACTACAGCAGCTAAGGCCAATTTTACCCAGCACTGTTGCATCCCTACCAGAATTAGAGAAACCAACTGTGGAAAACAATCCGTCTGAAGACTGCTGCTGACAAGGACCCCTTAACAATGGTTTTGGCAACCTTTGCAAAAAGGCCACCACTCAGCACACAGTGTTTTCTGTGGTTTTTGACTCACCCTGTATATAGTTCACATTAGAGATGGGAAGCCCTTAAATGGTCATAAATGTGTTGTTTTTTTTTACTACTTTTGCCAAGAGTGCCAATAAATTTTAAGCTTATAGTATGTAGCAATTTCTATAATTTTAATAAGGTGCAGTGATGTCTTAAGAAGCTTGAAATTCAATTGATTGACCCACTGAGTCTCTTGGAGGTGGTGAAATTTGGTTACTGCTCTGGTATTGTTTTAGAAAGTGCAGTAATGCAGTTCACATGCATTACCTGTTTGTGTTCAGAAAGATTGATTTTGTGCGTCTGTGTCTGTGTGCAGTGGAAAATGAAAGCCACTGTGACTTTGTGAAACTGCGGGAGATGCTCATTCGTGTGAACATGGAAGATCTGAGGGAGCAGACACACACCCGCCACTACGAGCTCTACAGGCGCTGCAAGCTGGAGGAGATGGGCTTCAAAGACACTGACCCAGACAGCCAACCGTTCAGGTGAGATCAGGTGGAACTTGGAAGTGACATGGTCTTCAGTCCATTTTTTTCACGTTTGCTTAGAGGATCAAACTATTTTAGTACTTTTCAGCAGTGAAAAACATTTTCACATGCACTTTTCAACAGTATAGCAAATAATTCAAGATTATTAAAATAATGTAAAGCATGTTTTTGGGACAATGGATTTTGTAGCATCACTCCATTTGGCATCAACAGGACTGAAAGGATTAAACATTACTAGGAATTAAAATAATATTCATTTTTTTGTAATCAGTTTTAAGATTTCTATATGGCAAAGTATTTGGGAAAATACAATTATGCAATCATAAATGGATATTGCACATGCATATTCTTTATAACTTAAGTTTAGTAGTTCAATATAAGATAACATTTTACTGAGCCTAAAGGTAATTGCAGAAATAAAGACATATATACTCATTGTTGGAATAGAATTAAACTTTATATGTGAATGTAATGATGATATTAAAGTGAAAGTATAAGGTTATTGGTGAAAAACTGTACAATCAAAAGAAGGCAATGGGCCCCCTCTTAGCCTTCTCCAATATTGTTAACATTCATTCAAGACCACAGGACTGTGGTGTTAGAACAATGCTTAGTTCATATTCAGAAGGCCCAAAATGTGGTAAGATCATTTCCTCAACAACATTATTTGACCACCAGCCTGAACCGTAGATTCAAGGCAGGATGGATCCATTCTTTCTTGTTGTTTACATCATATTCTTACCTTACCTTACCATCTGAACGTTATAACAGAAATCAAGATGACTCAGACCAGACAACATTTTTCATTCTTATCTTGTATGGTGGTAATCAATTCTGGTGAGCCCCTGTGAACTGTAACTTGTGTTGCCTATTTTAAGCTGTGAGTACTGGCATCCAGTGTTATCCTCGGCTGCAGTAGCCCATCTGCTTTAAGGATTGAAATGTTGTGCATACAGAGATAGTCTTCTGCACACATTTATTGTAACGAATGGTTATTTGACTTTGAATGTTTGACTGTTGCTTTTCTGTAAGCTGAACCGGTCGTGTTTTGTACTTCACTTGTAATCTGAGTTTATCATGGATAATCCTTTAGAATACCATTACCTAACATAATATAATACTTGCCCAGTATTTAGTAATTGCTTACAATGCCCCCTGTCCAGTCTGTAGCCTGGGGCTCTAGGTTTGTCTGGTTATTTTAAAAATGACCCCATCTGAAAGAGATTTAATGACATCTTAAGTGTCCCACATGGATAATGGTTATAATAACCACAGGCACTGCACCAAGACATTTGAATGACACTGCTCACAAAAATTAGGGATATTTCAAAATGAATATGAGGCGAATAAAAAAAGAAACATTTGATTTGATTTAATTTGCTTTTCTGATTATCTTGTTCATACAGACAGTGTTGGGGCATGGACAGGATCAGATTGTCCAGCAGTTCCTGTGGATCCTCTTCATATTCATTTTGAAATATCCCCTAATGTTTGCTAGCAGTGTAAAAGCAGCTGACGTTTGTAAATGTATACACTTATATAATTAGTAAATCATTGCAGACAATGATAAAGTAATCAGTGATTAATACAGCAAACTTTGAAAGGGTCTGTATGACAAACAACATGAAAGCACAAATGCCAAAGCAAAGTAAAACAAAGAGTTGTATGTAGAAATGTTATATAAAAACACACAGATACGGACTGGCCTCATTGGTGGACTTTAACTACAGAGTTGACTAAAGTCCATTTACCCAAAGTATTACTCAAAGCCTTGGAAGATCGAGTATTCTGATGTTGTGAATGAGCACTAAAGTGTAAGGTTGATTCTGACCTGTATTTGTGGTTGCATTTTAGTCTACAGGAAACCTATGAAGCCAAGAGGAAAGAGTTCCTGACTGATCTGCAGCATAAGGAGGAGGAAATGAGGCAAATGTTTGTCAGTAAGGTGAAGGAAACTGAGGCTGAGTTGAAGGACAAGGAAAGAGAGGTGAGCAGTTATGCAATGCCTGGTGCACAGTAAGTGATTTTATAGCCTCAGAGACTCTGATACATTACAGATTACCAACAGGTAATTCACTATTAAGACAGCTGCAGCAATTATAACGATATAACACAAATTACTCTGCCCCAAACTTGCACCAAATTAGTAGAAAACCATTGTTTTGATAACTATGGGTACACGTCAAAGGTTAAGTGCTACTCTCGTTAAGTGCTGTATCAGTCACTAGTCTGAAAGGACTCAACTAGTCAATACTATTTTTTCCATTATATTTATACATTCAGGAAAAAAATACATTCATTTGTTTAAATTCCAAGTTCCACTAGTCACCTGAAATATCTCTATCATAAAATATCTTTGTCATTTGGCCAGGTGATCCCTTGCTTGAAATAATTGCATGTCATTAACAGTGTGTTTGTCTTAAATTAGCTAAGCTAAAAAGCTATTTTTGGCAGAAAGAGAAATGGTGTTGTTTGATCCAAAAAAAGGTAAATGTAATGCTAAATGAACTCTGGAGGGGTTTAAATAATGTTTAAATGGGACTGTGGTAGCCTAGTGATTAAGGAACTGGACTCTGGACTCTGGACCAGAAGGTCCAGAGTTCAAATCCCGCCTCTGCCAGGTTGCCACAGTTGGGTCCTTGAGCAAGGCCCTTAACCCACAATAGCTTGGATTGTAAGACTGTATCAGTTGTAAGTCGCTCTGTATAAGAGCGTCTGCTAAATGCTGGAAATGTAAATGTAAATAGCAGAGGTTGTAATTTAAAGATATGAGAGACAGGTGAGAGGAAGCAATACAGTGGCAATAAGGATGGCATTGTGAGAGTGTGATAAAGTTTTATATGGAATCATTTTGATGGTAACTGAAATTTAAATTATATCCGGTATTTATAATTTCTTGTTTAGTTTGAGCAGCAGCCAATCGACCATGTGGAATTATTCTATAATTTCCAGATATTACAAGTAGTCTATACTGAGCATTACCTATAAGGTATTAATAATGGGTTATTAATGAGGTATTAAGTAAGGTATTAATAATTAAATTCTGTTTCCATTCTATATCATGCAAAATAACATTTAATAACAATGAATTAATTGAATTAGATTTTTGATTAAACAATTAAATAAGCCATTAAGCCTTTTGGTTTTGATTTGTATCTGTATATTTAAAATATCTTTGTTAGTTTTGGCTCTCTACTTTATTGAATCTCTATTTTAACTATTTTAAGTAAACTTTTAAGATAATCAACTTGACTGATGGTCAACTACTCAAATACTAAAACTAGAGTAAAACTGTAAAAAAAATTGTGTAGTTACTTAATACATGCTTACTTTATAAAAGTTTTTGAACAATGTAGTTTTTCCTTAACTGTGTTTTCTTTCATTTTTCAGTGCAAAACAAAATGTTAAAATCACTGTTTGTAAACTACAGAATTTAAACATGTATGTTAAACACACAGAGGAATGCTCAGGTGAGGTGAAAACAAAAGAAATCCTGTTTGTCTGGGACACTAAATTGACATTAGTAACTTTAGGTCAGGGATAATGTCCACATTGTTATAGCTGAAACTGCAGACCCAGTAAGATCCCATCTCAATACTTCCTTTCCACTCTGGCAGTTCTTTTCCTCTGCCTTAAACAGGCCTCATCATGAACTACAATCTGCATCTGTTTGGAATGCAGATGGCTGTGTGAGATTGTGCTATCTGACTCCTGCCTGGCTGTTTCTCCCTACAGCTCCATGAAAAGTTTGAGCAGCTAAAGCGCATGCACCAAGAGGAGAAGAGGAAGGTGGAGGAGAAGAGAAGGGACCTGGAAGAAGAGATGAACACCTTCAACAGGAGAAAAATGGCTGCTGAGACCATGTCCCTCACACAGCCGCTTAAGAAGGACAAGGACAAGAAAAAGTAAGTCATTCTACCTTTAGCTAGTTTCCTAATTTAGGTTTAAATTGTCTGATTCTCGACTAAATGTTTATTGGGTACCTGTTTATATTTAAACAAGTTTGCAATTATAGTAGTGCTCTGTTTTGGTGATTTAAAATATTTAATCACATATAAAATATTACTTTAAGAGGCGATTATTAACGTGTCACATTAGAAACATCTTGTTAGAATGTCTTGTTTTACACAGTGCTTGTCTATGAACATTAGATTTTTTGCACTTGTAAACAGTGGGTGTGGCTAAAAATCCCAAAAGTGATTCTCATCTGTTTAAACACAATTTTGATATTAATTATATACAACCCCAAATCAAAAAAAGGTTATGGCAGTATGGAAAATGCAAAAAAGAAATATTACAAAAATGCATTGTCTTACTCTGACTTTTAATTTATTGCAGACAGTATGAAACTAAGATATGTCATGTTTCGTCTGGTCATCTTCATTTCATATATTAATAAACATCCATTCCTACATTTCAGGCCTGTAACACATTCCAAAAAAAAAAAAAGAGAGACATTTAGAGCTAGTAATGATGATAAATGAAACCAAATAATGATGTAACTTTAAACAGCTGATGCCAACTGGTGATTTCTAATCATGATGTGGTACAAATCAGCATTCAGGAAAGTCTTTGAGAAACAAAGATGGCCAGAGGATCTCCAGTTTAACAAATGTGAGTGAAAATTGTGAAAAATCGTCTACCTAAAAGAAAGATTGAATGGCATTCGCATATTTCTCCCTCTACGGTGCATAACATCAATAAACAGTGAAAGGGATCTGGAGGAATATCGGTGCGTAAAAAGCAAGGGAAAAAACTTAAACTAAAGGCCTGTGATCTTCGATTTCTTTGACAGCACTGCATCAAGAATCACTTAATCACTCTTATCCTTAAGTATCCTCTGTGCCAAAATGCCTTACATGTGGTGAAAAGCAAAAGCAACATTACATAGCGGTTAATGCTTTACCAGCCCAACTTTTTTGGAATGTGCTGCAGTTGATCAGCAGGCCTGAAAGACCGGAATGGATGCTTATTAAATAATGTAATTAAGCTGTCCAGACAAAACATTAAATATTTCAAGTTCATACTGTCTGCAATGAAATAAAAGTCAAAGGAAATGCAAGGATGTGTGATTGTTCTGTTAGTGTAGTTTGTATGAATGTTGCCATCTGAACATTGGTGTGCACCAAATAAAAACCCCGGAGTCTTGCTCTGCTTCCAAATGAACTCTGGCACAGTTTGATAGATGTATGCATGCAGAATGGACCAAAGATATATTAGTACACAGAGTGCGAAATTAAAATGAGCAACATTTAAAAAACATGCTTAACTTAATATAACACTTCTCAAACAAATGTAATTGATTACTTTAAGGAACTATATTGGATTATTTTGTTCAGAAAGATGAGTTGATGTTGCACGTTGGTACTGGTGTCCTGATCGCTGTCTCATTGCAGCATGTGTTCTTTTGTGTGCAAAACAGAGAAAAGGTCCTGGTGCTACTTAATAAATTGTTTCTGCTTTATCAGCCAGTAAATGTACCAGCATATGTTAAGAAATATAACAAGCACATTTAGCTCAGCATACATCATCGTCAAAACTGACTGAGTATGAATGTCTTAAGGCCAGACTTTTTTAATTGCTTGTTCCTCGGATGTCCCTACTTAAGAATTTACTGAGGAGGGGAAAAAGCTTTAAAAAAAATTTCAACCATTGGTGCTGCGGCGGATTCGAGAAATACCAAAATTAAAATACCTACATTTCTTTTTATTTTTATTTATTTATTTATTTGATATTATTTAATTATGATCGTCGGCGGATCCGCGAAACAAGCAATACAAAAAAATCTGGCCTAAAATATGTGCATTTTTTGTTCAGTTTTAAAAGTGCCAGTGTGAAAACTAAGCAAATCAGGGTTAAAATGCAAAAATGTATGATTTTTTTTGCTTTCGTCTGGACAGAGTGAACTGAACGACAAATATAAACACACCCTTAGAAACACTGCATATTTTGTATCTGTATTTTCCATACTGTCCCAACTTTTTCCTGATTTGTGATGATTTATTATTAAAACATTACATTTGACAGTATATCTATCTGGGAATGTTTCATACATTCAAGGTATTCTGGGCATAATTACCTTTCTATGGTTTATTTTAATCACTTACAACCACTTACATTTTCCGTTTTCAATTTTACACGAGTCCACTTCATGTTTCATTTCCCATTTTTGTTTCTTTTGTCATTCATTTTGCTTTTGTTGTTTTCTTTCCCTTCAGTTAAATTATGAGCACAACATCGCAGGCCGACTATGGACTTATCTTCCATCATCATAGCAACATTGGCAATTGTTTTTGTTTTCTGCTGTTTCCCTCATTGACATTTCATATGTGGACCAAAGGCACTGCTGGGGACCTCAGATACAGCTGCATTGTGAGGACCAACTTTCAAAATTATGTTGCCAAGTTTTTTATCCTTTGTTAGGACTATTCATGTTATCGTCTTTAGTTTTTTTTTTTTTTTACATAACTATTATATTTTCCCCTTATGTATTTGAAGCTCTGCATATTGACATGCAGGAGAATACGACTCTGCAACGAGACACTCTTGTCTTGGTTCCTGTATGTTCAAGAAGTTTTTATAGCTAGCTAGCTTTGTCATACTAATGTGTTGGTAGGGCATGCATCCCTCCAATAACCAATAGTTGTATTTAAGATCTGAGCCACATGATTCAGCTTAGCAATAATGACAAAAAACTGTATAAAACATTTTGCAAAAATAATACCAACCGGGTACAACCAAATAAACCAGTCTTAAATCTGTCATTTATATTTTGGTACTTTTAAAAAATCCCGTGGTTTGTATCTAGTCTATTCTAGTAGCTTTTAAATGCTATATGAAAAGTTTATTTATGGTGTTTTGTTAAAGGTTTTATACAGTATACAAATAATCAGTGTTGTTCTTTTGAGGCATTGTATTCATAGATACTAAAAATAAACTGAAGCACCCCTAATTTCCTGAGAGTGGACATCACTTTGAAAGTAGTTAATACAATAATTGACCAAATAAAGCACAGAGATAGAAATGTTGTCAAAATGATTACAGGTGTGGTCTGATTAGAACACTGGGTTTTGCCACATGAAGGTATAAAATTGATTCCCTCTCTGCCCTATGAAAAGGCTCTGAGACTACTTTTGGGTAGTATACCTAATGGTGAGAGATCAGTGACTGCTAAACATGCCTCTATAATGAACTTGATGACATATTGCTCAGCTGACAGGCACTGAGAGGTGGAGCAGCACTGGACTTGGAGGAAAAAGATGGTCTTTTTGATTTGGAAGCAGCAGGCATTTGTGTTGTGACAATGAAACCAGGACTGCTTCGCTGTGTCCAATATAGCATCATTGACCCTGCTTTCTTGGTGACAGAGATGGCATTCTTTCTATCATCATAATTTAGTTGACAATTACACAATCCTGGGCATCTGTGAGGTGCTTGAAGCTTTTTGAGCCTTTTGAAATTTGCTGTATTTTTTGCATAAGTATGAGTTTAAAAGTGTGATTTAAAAGTCTAGCCAAATAACCCAGGTAAAGAATTTTTTTTTAATGTTATACATGGACATGATTTATTTTGAGGAAAATAATCTAATGATATCAATGAATGGCAAAAGTATGTGAAGTAGAAATAAATAGAATCAGTAACGTATCATGACAAAAACAAAGGAACTTGTTGATGCTCATCAGTCTGAAAGTCATAAAACCACCTCTAACAAATTATGACCCAACCAGTCCATATACAGACAGATTGTCAAAGTCAAATTTATTTTTATGGATTTATTTATTTACAAAGCCGTATTGTGTCAAAGTAACTTTACAATTATATAGGCCCAAAGCCTTAGTGTGCCTAGGGTGGCAGTGAAAAGGAAAAACTCCATATTGCTGCTATGGACCAGAGCTGTATTGTTATTGTTACAACCACCAGTATGGAGACCTCTTGATGAGCGCTTCTATCCTGCTCTGATTATGTTACGGCACACTGCTGGTGTGATGATCTGGAAAGCATAGTAGTGATACAAGGGACACTAACAAATCACTGATATGTTCCAGAAATCATGTGGCCACGTCTTGTTTTATGGCAGGTCTCTCACCTGGCAATTTTTCAGCAGGATAGTACTTACCCCTCATACAGCAAGGGTTTCCCAGGTATGTCTCTGCAATATTTCCTAGGCCTACCAGGTTTATCGTCAAGCATTTATGCATTCGGCAATCTATGAGTGTGCAGGATATACAGGCCCATCTGCAACCTCTGTAGTTAAAATGTGCCACAGAATACCATACGGAGCCTGTTTCCAGCCTAGAGGCAGTCCCACAGGGTAACTAATGCCTCCTATTAATTGTACAGTTTTTCACTATATATGTGTTCTTTTAGTCTAATAATGTAATAACTATGTGTGAATGTAATGATAATTCTAAACAAAGGTTTCATTCAATCCCAAAAGCTCCAACAGCGCTTTGGTTAGTCATTTCTTGTGTAATTTCTTTAGTGTGTAAAGACTGGACAGCATTTCAGTAACGATAAGATATACAGAACAAGGAATCAAAAACACTGGTGAGTTTCAGAGAGCCTCCAATTCCATGCCCATAATTCTCCACTTTATTTAACAGTGGGGATTAGATTATATTCTCTATAAACTAACTCCTTCCTTGAATGCACTGTTTTGGTCTCACCTGTCTGTCCATAGCACCTGGTTGCAAGTGTCCAATCTTCAACAGTTTTCCTTGGAGAAATTATTGCCTCAAAGTGATTTTCATAATATGTGTAAGCTCAAAATGTACTTGTAAAATAAAATGTATAAACGTTCTATTAAAGTATAGAATTCCTATGTATGATGTATTCAGCAGGCATATATAGAGGAAAAATTGGGGGAAAAATCAAGCAGTTTATTTATTCTTAATTTGTTTTATGCATTTATTTTCTCAGTTTTGCCTTTTGAATAATTGGAAAAAAAATTGGTTGTTAAAAATATGCAGTTGCCAATACCGAACGACCTCAGTGCACTACGAAGACAGGAATAAAGCCAAGTGCTTCTAAACCAAACATTTTTTTGGGGGGGGGGATTTTAAAATATATTCTTAACGATCAAACAAACTTACGAACTTGTACACCTACTCATTTGAGCTAATCCCAGAACCGTTTCCTGGACAAAACCCAATAAAACTTAAAACAGATCTTAACCGGTGTCGTGAGTGACTCCACAGAATATTGTACAGAAATCAAGCCATAACTGAAGTATCTGATATAGCATCATTGACCCTGCTTTCTTGGTGACAGAGATTCTTTCTATCATCATAATTTAGTTGACAATTACACAATCCTGGGCATCTGTGAGGTGCTTTTCAAATTTGCTGTATTTTCTGCACAAGTATGAGTTTAAAAGTGTGATTTCCAAGGCTAGAAAAAGAACCCAGGTAAAGAAATTTGTTTAAATTTTATACATGTACATTATTTATTTTGAGGAAAATAATCTAATGATATCAGTGAATGGCAAAAGTATGTGAATTAGAAATAAATAGTCAGTAACGTATCATGACAGAAACAAAGGAGAATTCTGGGAACTTGTTGATGCTCATCAGTCTGAAAAAGGTCATAAAACCACCTCTAACAAATTATGACCCAACCAGTCCATATGCAGACAGATTGTCAAAGTCAAATTTATTTTTAGTCTCTTTCTTTTTCTTTTTTTTTTTCTTTAACAATGGAGCATTGTGTCAAAGTAACTTTACAATTATCTAGGCCTTAATTGAGCCTAAGGTGACAGTGGAAAAGGAAAAACTCGTTAATTGTAAGGAATTTCAGTACACTAGTCCTGTTTTCAATTTGGCCTTAAGTCTAAATATATTTTTACAATTAGGCTCTTAGCACAGTCGTGTGTGACCTGGCAGTTAAGTAAAGTAAGTAAGGCCTGTTCTATTTCATCCCTGCTGACTGCCAGAGGCGGTGGGTAAGCACTGAATATTGTCCACCCTCCGGGCAGCCGATAATCAGCGCTTACACACCGCCTCTGGCGGTCATACGGGATTCATAGAACCGTAGTTACATACGTAACTTTCGTTTTGCCAAGACTGCTGCCAAATTTGAAATCTATGTGCTAATGTTTAATTGTGGAATACTTATGCCTTAGTCTAATCTATTGTTCCAACATATTTTTTATATAAGTTATATAGGCAATTAATTTATTTGTTTTCCTATCTGCTAATCCTTGTTAGGATCACAGGAGAGCCTGTACCTAGCCAGCAGCACATGGTGCAGGAACAACCCTAAACAGGGCACCAACTCAACCTAGGGCACATGCAGTCACACACTCATACTCACATGTTAATGGCACTTTGGAAACACCAGTTAAGCTAACAAGAGCATGTTTGGAATGAGAGAGGAAACCAGAGTACCCAAAAAACCCCAGGTAAACCCGAGGAGAAGATGCTGTCTCAACACAGGTGGAGCCCAGGGTTAGGATTGGGCCAGGGATCTGAGAGAAGTGAGGCGGCAGTGTTAATCACTGAACCACTGTACCGTCCCATTGTAGAGGCAAATGTATAGGAATTAGATGTTCAGATTTCCTCTTGGCAGTCAGTTATAGGCAGCGTGTTGGTGGTGCTGGTAACACACATCAGGTGGGAGCCATTTAATCTGGAGTGATCTGCTAGGTGATTGGTTGTACCTGAGCAATTTTCTAATGGCTATTTTAGAATGTTACTGTCACTATGATGTTGTGGATGATAATGTGTGACCTTTGACCTTTTTGTTTGAAATGTGACAAAAGGCTAAAGGATTTTAAACAGACTAAAATAGATCTTCAGGTTTTCACGTGGAACTTTGCCATGGACCTTTTTTTTCCACCATGAATCCTAAATTTTATTTAGTTCCCAGCTGTTTGTTGGTTATGTCTTAAGTTAAAACTAATTTTTCCAATCAAAATCTTTAGCATGCTTTTTTCTTTGGCAAGATGCATTATGAATCTAAAAATGAATTAATCATCACTAAAACTACCTTCTATTAATGAAATGAGAAAAGTGTCCAGATTTAAACTGACTGTGGAGATTTGACCTGATTGACAAGCGACCACATATCAGAAATAAATGGATATGTTTTCCTCACACAGTCTCATTTATATTTTTTCATTAAAAATGGATCAGACAGGTTTCAGAGTAACCTCCTTGGCCAAAGCAGATTTGTAAATTCATTGCAAAAAATCACTTCATTCACATTCCGGGATATTCTATAACCACTCACAACCTTATTTTCTTCTTTTTAGATATTAGGGATGATTTTCATTCTAAATGTAAATCACACAATTTAGTCATTCTCTCACAGTTGTAGTTATCTCCTGTTTGTTTGTTGTTTATTTCTATTTTAAAGCATGTTGTCCAAGTTTTCTACACTGACCATTTGAAATTGTACATTGTGTACTCGTGCTTAAATTCATAAAATTCCCATTTTGTTTATACATGCTTCAATATTCAGACACATACAAAATTAGTTTTATAAGCTTTTCAACTGGTTCATTTGACAACTGATGTTATCTTTCAATTGGCCAACAGCTTTTTTAAAGATCTGTAAGGACTAATTTGCAGCTTTAGCTGGGTATGTTTTCTATCAAATTCCAAGGTGATTCCATAATGTTTCCTTAACAAAGAATCATTTGAGTTTTTCCCCCCACTTGATCTAGATGAAATTGGCCATTAATTAAAAGTATTTCATTTGTTTAAGATATCCTTAATTGTTCAGACATAAAACTAAATTTGTTTTATTATATTTGTGATTTATTTGCTACAATGTAAAAAGCTAAAATAAATGTCCACTAAATACACTGCTCACAAATTGTTATGCAATATTTGATTATCTGATTATTTGATTAAGTATGCCTTCATTTTTGAGAGCAGTGCATGATCATTTTTATGTGTTTCCATAGTGTAATATGTGTAGAGTGAATTTTATATGTCCTTCATTCAGCACATCAAAGAAAAATGAGAAGCAGTCAGATGCGTGTGCTTCCAGCTCCAAAGTGATGATGGCCAAATCCAATGTAGAGTCCATAAAGTGCCAGAGCTGGTGGCAGTGCTGTACCTGTCTGGTTCATAACAATGCCTGGAAGGAAGGTCTCTTCTGAGGATGGACCACTGGTGTGACATGGACCTGCGACTGAAAGACTGAAACAGCCAATGTCAATGAGGATGGTCTTTCTTCTGATTCTTCTGTCCTGCTGTATCTGTGATTACATCCACTGTGGCAGGGTGTCAAAGTATAACTGTAAAATATTTACTGTTCTTTATTCTCCTGACATGAAAAGAGATGTTTTTGCTCAGTTTCCTTTAAAGGAGCCATGCTCGTCCTTCAGCCCGTGGTTCTATTTGATATCTAGATATATAATAGTATTTTTTTCACATACACATTTTTGTATAGTAAGCTCCTTGACAAAAAAGCCATGCTGAACAAAAAAGTTGTGTGATATGTTTACAGATGTTAGTGGCATATGACAGAAGTGTAACTTTACATGTAGTGTAACGTTTTCTGTAATGTAATGTATGAACAAGATCCTAATCAAATCTCTGGAAGCAAGATGGTTTCATGTTAGTTTTACTTTTGGAGTTTTCACAAATTAGCAAAAGATTGATGTTTATTTGAAAAAAAGATTTTTGAACTTTATTTTTGTATGCCACTATTTTTTCATTTCATAAGCAATTATTATATTTAATTGTTACACAGTATTATACACAAAATAGAATGTGTATATATATATACAGATCATATATACAAGTATATTTATTTTCTTTGATGTCTAAATACTCTTTTTTTTTTTTTTTTTTCCCTGTTTTCTTACTTCTTATAAGCAACTGTCTTGCAAATCACTGGCTTTTAAAAGTGCCAAAGCAACATGACATGATATTACATTAGAAACACGTTATAGCTGTGATTCATGGTGATGTTATATGTAACGCATAGGAAGAGCTGAACTCGCATTGCATGGGATTTTTATATATATATATATATATACACACACACACACACAGGGGTTGGACAATGAAACTGAAACACCTGTCATTTTAGTGTGGGAGGTTTTATGGCTAAATTGCACCAGCCTGG